>CAUYPK010140524.1:0-26933 GCA_963574355.1 Loris lydekkerianus | reverse complement strand
TGAAACTGGACCCACATCTTTCACCATTAACAAGGATAGACTCTCACTGGATTAAAGATTTAAACTTAAGACATGAAACTATAAAAATACTAGAAGAGAGTGTAGGTAAAACTCTTGAAGAAATCGGTCTGGGTGAGTATTTTATGAGGAGAACCCCTCGGGCAATTGAAGCAGCTTCAAAAATACACTGCTGGGACCTGATCAAACTAAAAAGCTTCTGCACAGCCAAGAACACAGTAAGTAAAGCAAGCAGACAGCCCTCAGAATGGGAGAAGATATTTGCAGGTTATGTCTCCGACAAAGGTTTAATAACCAGAGTCCACAGAGAACTCAAACGTATAAGCAAGAAACGAACAAGTGATCCCATCGCAGGCTGGGCAAGGGACTTGAAGAGAAACTTCTCTGAAGAAGACAGGCACGCGGCCAACAGACATATGAAAAAATGCTCATCATCCTTAATCATCAGAGAAATGCAAATCAAAACTACTTTGAGATATCATCTAACTCCAGTAAGATTAGCCCATACCATAAAATCCCAAGACCAGAGATGTTGGTGTGGATGTGTAGAAAAGGGAACACTTCTACACTGTTGGTGGGAATGCAAATTAATACATTCCTTTGGAAAGATGTTTGGAGAACACTTAGAGATTTAAAAATAGATCTGCCATTCAATCCTATAATTCCTATACTAGGTATACCCAGAAGACCAAAAGTCACATTATAACAAAGATATTTGTACCAGAATGTGTATTGCAGCCAAATTCATAATTGTTAAGTCATGGAAAAAGCCCAAGTGCCCACTGAGCCACGAAAAGATTAATAAATGAATATAAATGTCTTAACACAATAAGTAAGAAAACGCCAGGAAGGCTATGTTAACCAGTGTGATAAAAATGTGTCAAATGGTCTATAGAACCAGTGTATGGTGCCCCATGATTGCATTAAGGTACACAGCTATGATTTAATAATAAAAAATAAAAAAATAAAAAAAATAAATAAAAAGTGTCACCATAGGTAGAACGCTCTGGCATCACAGCTCACAGCAACCTCAAATTCTTGGGCTTAAGTGATTCTCTTGCCTCAGCCTCCCAAGTAGCTGGGACTACAGACGCCTGCCACAGTGACTGGCTATTTTTTTGTTGCAGTTATCATTGTTGTTTGGCAGGCTCCGGCTGGATTCGAAACTGCCAGTTCTGGTGTATGCGGCTGGTGCCCTGGCTGCTGGGCTACAGGCGCTGAGCCTTCTTAGGCTAGTCTTGAACTCTGGCCTCAAGCAATCCTCTGTCTTGGCCTCCCAAAGTGCTAGGATTATAGCATGAGCCAGTGAACCAGCCTGCAATGCTTTCTTTTTCAGAGAATTTTTAAGGAAAAAAAAGACAAACTAAAAATGAAAAATCACCAAGAATCAACAGACAACACTATTCCTTTTGTACGCAGATTGTTAAAAACTTTCCCAGAGTTGGTGCCAACATTTAATTTATAGGTTTTGAATTTTCCTGGTAGAGGTCTTAAAAAGGGATACATGTAGTGAATTTTTTTTATTCTTAATTTTTACAATGATAGCCAATTACGTCAATCACTATTAATGAAGAGGCTAAATACCATCTTGCTTGCCATTTACCATGCTAGGTGAAAGGATGCCTAATTATTACTGGGCTAAACCCATGTAAAGCTGTGCTTTTTTTCCCTTATGAAATATTCTTTATCTGCTTTACGTGAGTGTAAAGGAAAAGGTATAGCTGTTGTTCATTTTTTATAACATCTTTCTTGTTCTGCAAACATTTGTTGCAGATTAATAGCAAAACTGATTGTGTTAAACTGTAGATAAAAGAATGATGACAGATTATTGCTACTTAATTCATAAGGAAAACAACTTGGAGCTGCTGGGAAAGCCAAATCAACCCACTAGCACCCAATGAGTTCATGCTAAGTCACACATTATATCATAATTTTTAGTTTAAACATGGAGGCTGGTGGACATGTGGCTTATTTATTCCAAATTCTTAATGAAGAGCTGGCTTTTTTTTCCTTTCAGCTCCTTGGAAAACATAATTCCTCTATTCTATAAACATACAAATATAATTGCAAAATGACATCATTCTGTTTTCATTTAATTATCCCTGAAATGCTTTCTATTTAATATTCATTACTCAAAAGCTAATTTAAAAGAGAAAGAGATGTGACTTATTCAAAAAGATGTACTGTCATTCACAGCAATAGTTATCTAATATACGGAAGTTAATAAAGCAGATTAATCTACAAGTCCCTTTAAGCCATTCTTGAGTTTTGAACAACTGCCTCTTTGACCTTTCACCTTCATGCTGTGCACCAGTAGCAGGTGCCAGCTGTACAGAAATTATGGTTGCTGTGTTTGGACGCAAAATCTTTTCTTACTTTGCTTCTGACCAGCAGCTGACCCTGTAGGAGTGATTGTTTCTGGTGCCGGCCTAAAGGCTACATAAACCAGTAGCAGATAAACAAAAGGCTACATATACCAGCTGCCTTGCCTAAGGGTACCATCCTAGACTGACACTTTCATTCCTTCTTCAGCATTCCAAATTGCTCCTTGTTTGTTTCCATACATGCATTTTATCCTTGTTGTTTTGTATGAGGACTGGGGATATGAGAGACCCCCCCCTCCAAAACAAAAAAGCCCTTCTTTCCCTTGAACTTGACTTTTGAGTATTCTATGTCAAACTGTGCCATTATAATGCTAATCCAGACCTGATTTAGCAACTTTAATAAGAGGCTAAACCCTCTTATAATTAGATAATAAAATTTTATTATGTATTTTAATATTAAAAGTCTTAAAATCAAACTCTTCAAATCATATACTGGTACAAAACTAAGGTACTTAAATATCATAGCCCCAGAAAATGGGAACCCGAAAAAGCACATTGTGGGGCTAATTTTTCATTTTCAGAAATGTAAACATGGAATTCCTATGTGGTGGTAGAGAAAGCTCACCACTCTTAATTATGTGCAGGGAAGAATGAATCTATGTAAGTATGAAGCACACTGTACCATTTCCAGCAACAGCATGAGATGGCTTTGACAGTTATCTCTTGGATACAAATTACACAAGTATAAAAACAATCCCCATAATGATTAAATGCAGTTATGTACATAGGAGAATACCAGTGCAAATGGTAACATATTTAAATGGTTTTCCTTCATTAGAAAAATTATATATGATATTAAACCATCAATCACTGCTGAGGCACAGGAGTTTAAATGTATTGTCACTGGCTGAAATAAATGACTTGGAGACTGGATTCTGGCTCACTCAATATGGTGTCTTTGCTGTTGCTTAGTCACCCAACTCTCTGCTGGTTTGGGCTACATCTGGTGGATTCCATCTCTTTCAATTAATAAGGCAGGTTATGCTATCAATGGGTTATATCCTTAAACTGTGCTTAGAGGTAGAAAAACATATGTCCTGGTGGGGTTAGTGGAAACCTCTCTTGTCTGCTAGACATTTGGAATATTTAAAGTACTTTTTTTCTTTTTTAAGCCATGTTTAGAATTAAGTTTTCTTGTAGAATTTCAGCAGGATTATTCTATAGTATATTATTTTATCTTAGCATTACCATTTATTATGTAGTAGTCTATGATCATGCTAGATTTAATACCCAAAACCACTGCCTGTAAAGACGGGTGCAGCATCATGTGCCTGCAGTCCCAGCTCCTTGGGAGGCTGAGATAGCAGGGTGACTGAGCCCAGGAATTCAAGCCCAGCCTGGGCAACCCCATCTCTTAAAAACAAACAAATAAACAAACAAATCATCACTGGAAGATTATATTTCTGAAAATTAATTTTTGGGGGGATTTTCTTTGCAGATATTCATTGACCACTCTGAGGTGTCAGGACAAGCATCAAGATGTAGGTCACCTTTAAGGGGGAAGAAACTATAAATGTACAACATTAATTTGATGATTTATAAATCAAGAATAGATTTATATTTTAATTGTTTTTTCTATCTTAAAATACTATTTGTTGTTATAATTGAAATAGTCACTCGACATATATTTCTATAATAAAAACTAAATCATGGCTCAGTGCCTGTGGCTCAGGCGGCTAAGGCACCAGCCACATACACCTGAGCTGGTGGGTTTGAATCCAGCCGGGGCCCTCCAAACAACAATGATGGCTGTAACCAAAAAATGGCCAGGTATTGTGGTGGGCACCTGTAGTCCCAGCTACTTGGGAGGTGGAGAAAGGAGACTTGCTTGAGACTTGGAATTGGAGGTTGCTGTGAGCTGTGATGCCATGGCATTCTACTCAGGGCGATAGGTTGAGGCTCTGACTCAAAAAACAAACAAACAAAAAAACAACAAAAAACTAAATCAAAACACCAAATATATGGTTAATAAAAGATATGGACTAGAATCATCCCTCTAAAGATAAATCACTTCATAACATCACAGACAAAATGCCATCTTAATAAAAAACAAGTATTTAAAAAATTATAAACATTAACTTTCTAAATAGTGGTCACAAAGCTTTCTTTTCTTTTCTTTTTCTTTCTTTTTTTTTTTTTTTTTGAGATAGGGTCTTACTCTGTTGCCCAGTATCGAGTGCAGTGGCGTCCTTACAGCTCACAACCTCAAACTCCTGGGCTCAAGAGATCCTTCTGCCTCAGCCTCCTGAGTAGTTAGGACTTTGAAAGTGTGCCATCATGCTCTGATAATTTTTAAATTTTTCATAGTGATGGGTTGGAGACATTGGTCTCCAACTCCTGGGTTCAGGTTATCTTCCCACCTCTGCCTTCCAAAGTGCCAGGGCTACAGCATGAGCCACTATGCTTGGCTAATTATTCATTCTTAAGAGACTTACTCCCTTTTGAACTTTTATTGCCTATTTGTTACTTAGATACTTTTGTCCAGCTTTGGTCCTCTTAGATATTCTGATTTGATCTTTAGTGATTAGACTGTGTATAAACAAACACACACTTGATCAAACTGAACTTTATTTTTGGCTCAAACAAACCTGGCTATTTTGGAAAGTAAAAAAAGTTTGAAAAGTGTCAACTGAGTTTCACTGCTTGTTTACTGCATCCTTTGGTTATGCAAAAACACTATCCTCAAGAGGTAAGATTCCCCTTTTAAGTTTGGGTAAAGATTTAGTATAGTAAAAGTGAAAGCAAAAACAAATTAAGTAACTAAAACCAAATTAACTACTTCCTTTTTTAAACTAGCTAAAAAGGTATGCTTCAAGAATTATCAAAAATTCAGATGGGAATAAAAATAACACTGTAGCATTGCTACATGGGATGGGTGTGGGAAATTTAAGGGATCACACATTTGGAAACCTTAGTTTTGAAAGTCTTTAAGACTGTATAATATAGAAGTGGAAAACTGGTAGCCAGGCATACAGTGTTGGCTTGCCAGTGTTTTTATGTTTTGCTTTGTTTTTAATTTTCAATAAGTAGCCAACATTTCAAAATCTGAATTTCTGGTTTCCCTTCAGGGGAGAAATTTCAATATATCTGGCAATACTTATGCAGGAGCGTGCATGCATGCACCACACATGGACATGGCATTGAGGTTGCCCTCTTTAGACAGAGATGTGTATTCAACCACCTTAGGTTTCTTTCTAGTCTATCTCATTCAAGTTTGCTGCTTGGCCCTATAGGCCATCTTGGATTGTGATACCTGGTGTGGATAGGAAAGGTAGAGGGAGGCTCAAATTAACACAGGTGTCAGATTTACACCTTAAGAATGACTACTGATCTCACTAGTAGAGTCCTTTAGAAAAGAGAAGCAATTTGTAACCTGAAAAAGGTAAATAATGGCATTCTTTCCCAATGAATCAGTGGTTAGAGTCAGGACTATATATAGAGATGTGCTCGTATAGCAGTCAGGTACAAAGCACATGTTGCCTCCCTACCTTCATTTCATAGCTGCCATATTGATTATATCCCAGATAAATAGGTTAAAGTAAACCTTAAGAGCTACCCCAAAGGCATTAAAGAAAAGTTACAAACATCACAAAACAGTTATACTATTAAATTCTGACCTTATCAAAGATACACATCCTACCAAATTTTATACCCTCAATGTCTGGCTGTAAAATTAATGAAAGGATCAGTATGGGTGTAGAGTAAGAGACTACAAGCTTGGTTGGTGGTTAGCTCTGCCTTGGTGATGGTAGGAACCACAGGGCTTTCTCTGCACCAGCTGGTAAAGCAATCTCCCTCTCCCTTGCCCACTGTCTCTTTGGGTTACCATCCATCTGTTTTGTCCCGGTTGCAGTATAAACTTGGGGTATAGGATAACTGTTCTAAATCATTCTACCTTGAGGGTGAACCCAGTGGGACTTACTATAAGCTCAACTTGTCTCACTGTAAGCGCTCAAAACATATACGTTAGATTAGAAGCCATCAAATAATAAAGAATAGCTTTGTGCTTAAGCACTCTGGAATTAAAAAGATCTAGGCTAAAATTTTAAAATCTTCTGTTTACTGACTTAATGACCTTGGGAATATTACTTAATCTTTTTGTGCCTTAGTTTCCATATCTATAAAATGGCAATGATAATACTATACTTTCTTTTTCTTTTTTTGGAGACCGAGTCTCAAGCTGTCACCCTGAGTAGAGTGCTGTGGTATCATAGCTCACAGCAACCTCCAACTCTTGGCTCAAGAGATCCTCTTGCTTCAGTTTTTCTATTTTTAGTAGAGACAGGGTCTCACTTTTTGCTCAGGATGGTCTCGAATTGTGAGCTCAAGCAATCCATTGGCCTTGGCCTCCCAGAGCGCTAGGATTACAGGTGTGAGCCACTACGTCTGCCTGATAATACTATACTTTCACAGAGACAGTGTTATGATTAAGTCAGATAATGTATATATTTTAAAGACCTAGTGTCTGCACACAGCAAGCACTTACAGTTACCTAGTATTATTTTTTTCCCAGAAATAAATACATAGTATATGCACAGATTGCTGTTAAGAAGACCAAGATTGCACCAGCATGTGCAAAGAACAATTCTGTCATGAAATTTCAATTCCTATTTTTCACTTTCAGTGTCCAATAATGTGTCCCTTGCTTCCTTTAAACCTTTAAATCCATGTTATGTCCTGATCCAGCTGTGAATGTTCTTTTAGCTTGTTTTTGATATCAATCTACTGCCGTATTTTTGAGAACAAAGTTGCAAATCAACCAGAGTGAGCTCATGGCTTATATGTGGAGCATATTTTCTACTTAAGGGTCACCAGAAATATCTTTATTAACAATAGAAAATCTGGCTAATTATTTTTTTAAAAGCAGAAGAAATGTTTAAGAGGATAAACATTTTATATTTCATCTGCTTAAGTGTTTCCTACTATGACAGTCTTACTAAGGATCTGTAGGCCAAAGTCTCAACATCAGTTAAATATTCAACGGCACTTTCTCCTACTTAGTATTATGGAAGGGGAATCTTAAGTATGAAAGATGTCTTGTACAGTATGTCAAAATGTTGAGCAATATTGTTTCAGTCTAAACACAGAAATGAAAAAAGAGCAGATGATTTCCCTTTTGCTGTAATTCACTTTAGGATGCATGTCATGAAGAGCACTATACAAAAGCAATTTTCATTGATTGACCGACTGATTGAGGAAAAGGGTGAATGTTCTTTCAGCTTATATCCCCACTGAAGTATGATTTTTATAGCTCATGACAGCTCTTCACAATTTGTAGCTAAATGCCATGTTAGTAAGTAAATAAGTAAATAAGCAAACAATAAAAAAGAGAAAGAAAATCATAATTAGAACTTCTTTGGGATTTTAGTACAGCTGACTTGAGTCAAATAGACAAGCAGATGAAGGTAAGATAAATTCAAATTTAATTGCTCCAATTTCTCCATGCTAGATTTAGATTTTTAAGACTATACTTAATAAAAAAATACCTTGTTAATAAATAAATTGCGTATGTAATTGGTAATACTAACAATGACATACTTCTTATACTTCTGGGGAAGGCGCTACTCTTGCTAGAGTAATTAGTTTTAACTGAATTTCTAATTTAAAGAAGCAAATGCCCCTCTAATTCTATAAAACATGCTTCTCCTTCTACCTAAATTGGGCAAATAATTTACTCTGTCATATAACTAAATGAACACTGATCTGTGGGTTATAGATGCAAATACTTAACATGACTAGTGGAAAAAAAATTGAAATTGAAAAAAAAATTTCACAATGAAATGATGTCTTCCAAATTACTGTAGCAGATCAGTTCCTGCTACTAATCAGTAGTGATGACTTACCTGATCACTGTTGGCTTTGGTCTTCCCTTAAACTTTTAATTTTTCTAATGACATAAACATACCTGAGGAATTTTTCATCTTAATTTATGTAAACCTGTTTTTTTTCTCAATTGTTAAGACAAAGCAATGCTGGTGAGATAATAATTGTTACTCAAACAGATTCACTTAATTACAATGAATCTTCATATTAACTAAATTTTAATGCTTCAAAGTCAAATCTGTTTGCAAAGTATGAAAGATGGCTCATTTTGAGAATATTTTAAAAAACATTGAAGATCTGGCTTGTTGTCTAATAGGTGCTAGTCATATACACCAGAGCTGGCGGGTTTGAATCCAGCCCAGGCCTGCCAAACAGTAACAACTACAACCAAAAAATAGCCAGGCATTATGGTGGGCACCTGTAGTCCCAGACACTTGGGAGGCTGAGGCAAGAGAATCGCTTAAGCCCAAGAGTTGGAGGTTGCTGTGAGTTGTGACACCACAGCACTCTACCCAGGGTGACAGCTTGAGGCTCTGACTGCAAAATAAAATAAACAGAACTAACAAAAACAAACAAAAAAAAACAAAAAACAAAACACAAAACAAAACATTGAAGATCTAAGGCCACACAGTGGGTTATAATAGACACATTTCCAGATAAGAATCACTAAAATGTCTTTCCCAGGCTACTGTATGCAAATGGAAAGGCCTATAAAGAAGCTGGAAAATCCTTTATGTAGGGGCCAGCTTCCTTTATTACGAAAGCCTGAAGAAATAACTTTTGTAATCTGGAATTGACATCCTTCATGCCATTATGTGTCCAACAAAATAGGTCCAGGTTGGGAGAAAAAACTAGCAAATAATTGTAGGATCATTGCATCAGTTTAGTTTAAAGAGCTGACAAACCCTCTCTAAACTCCAAGCACAATTACTCATTAGGGTCTAGTTTTTCAGCACTGTTAAGCAATTTGTAACCCATTTCTTTTAATAGGGTTAGGCATTACTTAACCGACACAGATGCTTTGAAAACTGAAACCTCAAGTTATGAAGCAGCAACCTTGTTCATTACCTTCTGTGATAGGCAAATCATCTATAAAAAACAGCATTTAATGGGCAACCAATGAATAATCAATGACTCACTTTTCATCTGAGTGTGAAAATGAAAATAATCTAATACAAAGTCCCACTGGTAATAGGCTGAATCTTGGGTTCTGCTGCTCTTCAGGGCTGATTTATAAGGTCTTGGAAATCTGATGTAAACAGATGATCAATGGGACCCATCTTTGCTCATAATAACCCCCAACTGGCCCACTCCCTCTTTTCCAAGTCCATCCCTTCAGGCTATTAGCCCTGTCCAGCTAATTCTTCCCACTACTCCTGCCTGCTGCTTTTACTCTGGCCATCCGTTCAGTCCAGCCGACTCAGAAGTAATTTTATACGCAGCAGAGAGCGGGTGGAATTGATTTTTCACTCAGCGCTTTGTTCCCATCTGAATAATTATCAATTTTACTGCCTCATAAAGGGAAGAGTCAAAATTTCAAATCAATTCAAAAGAGCTTTTGAGACGACAGAAACCGTGCATAAGAATAGAGGTCAAAGTTGTCAGTGACCTAAGGAGATGATGTCAGATATTACTATACCCAATAGTTGACATCAGAAGCACTCAAGATGATATAACCTAGTGCTAATGCAAATCATATTTATGCTGACTACCAGAGACCAGTCATTAATATTTAAAATGCTATCTGAAAGCCTACATCGCAAATAAATAGAATGTATTCCACTGTTAATAAAGATATATCACTATTTAGTCATATGCTATAAAGTGAAGGGTTACCAAGTATTATTAACACACAGAAATTACTTAAACCAATAAATCCACGGTAATTCTGAGTAAAGATAAACTTGATTGTCGCCTGCACATGCACATTACTTGCTCTGCATAGTCTGATGGTATTTTGTCTAGGACTACAGCCTATTAGGTTTTGAAAAAATTTCTTACCAACCTAAAAGTTTCTGCCAAAGTTTATGGGACGATAACTGATTATTTATGGCAGAAGTGACTCCTGGCCAATCCATGAGTATTTATTTTCTTCAGTGGCTACATGCTCTAAGTAAGTGGTTGTTGGCCTTCTCCATACAAAACATAGGAAGGCTAAGACATACTTCCAACAATACCCATAGCTACTGCCTTTGGGTGGGTGGGTGGATGAGGTGCACTCATATCTTAATAAAAGAGATACTTTGAAAAGGCATTCAAGGTGAATCTGAGATATTATCCCCACCTTCATATAAGATGAATCTGAGATATTATTCCCACCACCCAATCAGTGGTGTGATTAGTAAGGACATAGGCTTTTGAAATCAAGCAACCTTGGTTCAAATTTGAACTCCATCACTTTCCAGTTGACCTTTCTACACCTCAGTTTATTAATCTGTAATATGAGGATGATGATACCCACATTTTAGGGTTGTTGTGGGATCTAAATGAGAAGACTTCTCTTGCAGTTCTTCCCTCATGTTGTCACTCTCTTGTCATCTATTAATCAAATTACTTGCCTCTTTGTCTCACATAACATTTGTTTTTTATGTTATTTTGTTTTTCTCTATTTTTGTACACAACACTATGAATGTAAGGACATTTTTTAAAGGACAGAAATTATGTCTTATAAGTCTTAACGGTTCTTTCATCTTGCATGTAATAAATTCTTGCTAAATGTGAGGTACTTTTCTTTTTCCTATACTGCATTACTGATACGTTGTAACAGTTTTAGGGTCATAAATAGTTACATGCTTACAGCCTTTTGCCTAGTTATATAAAATCTGAATTATATCTATCCCTTCCTGAAAAATAATTAGGTAACTGGAACCTCACCACAAATAAAGTTTACATAATTTCATTTAAATATTAGCAAAAAATGACAGCCAGGAAGGAAATCTTTTCTATACTATATCATTCTATTTTTATCATTTATTTATAAGCGTGACATTTTCTGATGATTGCAAATGACTTCTTTGCTCTCTAATGATCACCGCAGCAAGACACCATTGAAATGTTTACATTTATAATTGTAGACTATTACAGATATAATTTAGCAAAAGAAACAGAAAATAGTATTAAGATATTTTCCAAACTTAGTGGTATTAAAAGATATCACAATGTTGATATGGCCATTAAAAATGGTATTAGTCTTTCTGAAGTATTTCTGGCATGCTGTTACTGTGATTTGCACAAGCGAGTTTTTTATTTTTGAGACAAAGTCTCACGTCTCACTTGGTCACCCTTGGTAGAGTGCCATGGTATCGTAGCTCACAGCAACCTCAAACTCTTGGGTTCAAGGGATTCTCTTGCCTCAGCCTCCCACTTGGCTGGGACTATAAGATGCCTGCCACAGCACCTGGCTATTTTTCAGAGATGGGGTCTTGTTCTTGCTCAGGTTGGTCTTGAACTCATGAGCTCAGGCAATCCATCTGCCTTGGCCTCCCAAGTGCTGGGATTACAGGTGTGAGCCACCACACCCGGCCTGCACAAGTGAGTTTTTAAAAACAATAATAAACTTGCACCTAACCCTTATAAGGCAGTTAGTAAACACGCTTGAAAATAAAGAAATAGTGGCTTTATTACTTATTAGTTAAATGTTCTTAGAAATATACCTACTCTATCTCTCTTCTTAAAATGAGAAAAATACAAAGTCTAATATAATAAATGTAAAATTCTTAGCAAGTCACCGGGCACAGATTAGGAGCTCAGTAAATGGTATTTTCCTAATATACAAGAGTATTCACATGGCAAACTTAATATGACATTATCAGCAGCTCCAGGAAAGAAATAAGAGGTTGTCGGTTTCTAGTTCCAGTTTTATCCTAATTTTCTCAGGTGTTTGGAAAAGCTATATTCTTTTTGAATTCTAGCTTCACTGAAGTCAGATAAATGGTAAAGGGATTTCTTGAGGGTGAGTAATCTTTAGGCCAGCATTCTAGTCCACTTTTAAGGAAAATATTCCTAGATGACATATTGGGAAAAAAATCTTAGACCAGGCTTGGCACCCTCAGCTCAGCAGCTAGGGCACCAGTCCAATACACCAGAGCTGGTGGATTCAAACTCAGCCTGGGCCTGCCAAACAATAATGACAACTACAACCAAAAAAATAGCCAGGTACTGTGGTGGGTGCCTGTAGTCCCAGCTACTTGGGAGGCTGAGGCAAGAGAATCGCTTGAGCCCAGGAGTTTGAGGTTGCTGTGAGTAGAGTGCTGTACCATCACAGCACTCTACTGAGGGTGATGTAAGGAGACTTTGTCTAAACAAACAAACAAACAAACAAACAAACAAACTTAGATCAATTGTTCTAAGAGATATTCGAGATAGGTTGGTTTTTTGAAAACTTTGTTTCTTAAGTTAGGTGACCAATTACCAGTTTACCTGCTGCAGGACATCTGGGTTTTGCTGCATAAAATGTAATAGTCTCTGACCAGTCTGGGCAGCTTCTCTGCATCGAAGTGGCTTCTTGCCCTCTTTTGCTATGTGCTTGAAGAGGTAGGTGACAATGTAGTCTAAACTGGTACAGCAGCTGGAGGAGACAACTGTATCTGTACAAACAATAAATAAGAATTCATATGTATTACTTAAGTTTTTGATTATGATGTCTCTATTAAAAAGAATTACTTTCTGATTCAAAGCACTTTTACCAAACTGGAAATTCTCTAAGGACAGGGATTTTACTTATCACTTTAATCCCAGTGTCTATTGCAGGGCTAGGCCTAGAGACACATTAGTAAGTAAATGATTCCTGGATTAAATTTACATTTGTGACTGTAACAACTTCTAGTCAGTGAAAGCAGTATACACCCAGCACAAAGTATTCTCCTTCAGAGGAGGTAAGAGTTCCAACCCCAACCCAGCTGTCAAAGATCTCATGGCTTAGTAGACAAGTCACTGTAGCAAAATACTGTATAAGAATGAGTGACGCATTGAGAGTTTTGAGGGAGAGCTCACAGTTAGATAGTGATCAAAGAGAGCCAGGCGAAGGAGACAGCAGCTGAGAAGGGCTGCTAAAGTTTATTCCAGTTAGACACAAGGAAGGATATTTTTCAAGTAGTGAGATTAGCATAAGGCAAACATTGTGGAAGGAAAGGGTTTTGGAACTAGATATCTCTGGTTTCAAGTCTCATCTTTTCCAATTACTTGCTATGTTATTACTTTGAAAGAGCCACTTCACTTTTCTCACCATTTGTAAAATACTTTGCCAGAGGTGTAGGAAAAGAAAATAACAAGTTGTTCAACAGTAATAAAAATAGTTGATATTTATTTATTATGTGTTAGTCACTATATTAGGTGCTTTAGATGGATTATTATTTTTAATCTTCACAGCAGCACTATAATAGTTTCCATTACTGTCTCCGTTTATAGGTGAGGATGGTGAGGTTTAGAGAGATTAAGTAACTTATGTCATGTTACACAGTTAGAAGACTGTGCAGCCAAAGTATGAAAATAAATAAGGAGCTGGACTCGGGATCTGTATTCTTAACCACTACATTAAAATTAGGTATAAAGCAACAATGTACAAAACAGCGAACACCTTAAAATACGATGGACACTCAAAAAATGGCAGTAATGACTGGTTTGTGCTCATGGTAAAAGGAGGAAGGGTATTTTCAGGGAGTAGGACTTTTGGTTTGACTGAGAGAGTATGTAGGAGAGTCGTAAGAGAAGGCTGACAGAGTAGCTTGGGGGATCCTACCTGAGGGCATCCAATAGTGGGCTGAGACGTTTACATTTAATTTGAAAGGTAATAACGTGTCACGCAGGTTTTTTGAACAAGTAAGTGACAGGACAGAGCAACCACTCCTTTGTGCACTAAAATTATCATCTCATTTACCTCTAACAAATTCTTTACAAAGTAATTCTTTATTGCATTTTTAAATGAGAAAACTGGAGCAACTTATCCAAGGTCCATGGTTTTGACTCATAGCACGACACTGTCCACATTTTTTGGCTAACATTTGAACATGATCCCTGGGAGTGTAAGATTAGTAAGAGAAACCATTAACAAGAGAAACAACTGAAAACGGTGACTATGGTATACTAAGGAGAAGAAGTAGTCTAAGAGAGTAGGGCTGAGAAGTAGATTATAATTTCCTAAGAGAATAGTTTTTCATTCATTTAATTCATGTCTGAAGTTCTGAGATATAAATATGCCTGACATAGATCCGAGATTAAATGTTAGCTGAATTAATTGAAGAACAGGTAGCTAAAACTAACCTAAGTTTTCTAGAGAAGGTTTTGAGTTGTATTTAGTAGTAATACCTACAACTGATAAAACACTACAGTTAAAAAACCCTCATATCATCATGTTAGAGAGAAATGTCATGGAAAGTTTGGGGACAAGCTTTGAAATACAGACAGTTACATGCATTTAACATAGAGGATAATGTTAGTAGATATATGAGCATAAAGGATGAAGGGTCAAATGAAAGTCTAAAAGACAAGCATGGATAACGGTTTGGAAAAACTGTCTAAAGGAGCTTTTCCAAAGGTTGGTTAACAAAGTAGAGCCAGATATAAGAAACAACTTTTAGTATTATGTAGCTCTATAGGGTGACTATAATTAACAATTTATTGCATATTTTCAAATAGCTAGAAGAGTACATTTTGAATGTACCCAACACAACGAAATGAAACATGTTTGAGGTGATGGGTATTACCCTAGACTGATCATTACACACTGAAAACCTGTATCAAAATATCACATGATACCCCATAAATATTAACCTATATAACTATTATGTGTCTATTAAAAATAATTAAAAAAAATATTTTTTTCTCCTAAAGCTATGGCATTTGATCGATTAATTAGTTAATTTACTCTTTGTTTCTCCCCACTAGCTGGGTTACTTTATACAAAAGGGAGCTTTGATTTTAAAACCTTCGGAGATAGCACAGTGTAGTGAAAATACCTAGGCTTAAGAGTCAGACACAGACTTGTTAAGCCTGGTTGCTTTTCTTTCATATTTCTACATTTGAAGTCCCAACTGTCAAAGTAAATGGATTAAATAATTTAACATCTACAAAGGCAAGAAGGAAATAAACATGGTTCTCCTGACCAACGAAGAGCAATATGCTATCAATCATGTAAAAATTATAAAGACTTCACATAGATTTGGTGACCGCATGCCATGCAGGTTGCATTAAAGGTTACAATCCACTGAGTTAGCTGTGAAAAAGTGAGGTAAACACGTTAGACACAAATGGTGGAGCGTATATCTTTGCAATAAAAGCAAGAAGAGTTTCCATTATGGCTGATTTATGGTTGGGGACTTTGAAAAAGATAAATGTTATTTTAGGGTAGACTTAAAAGTGTAGAATCATAAGAATTAAGGGGCATTTGGTCAAAAATGAAATGAAGATGTTGAACACTATGTATTAATGCTGGTTTTCTTTATTTGCAGCTTTAAGCTATTGTGTGAGATTCAAATAAAGAAATTAAAGGATGGAAAGAAGTCATGAATTTTCAGATTTTGTCCTAGTTGGTGTTTTGAATCTTTCAAAAGGATTAAATCTGTAATTTTGACAATTTTGGTAATGATTAAGCCTATCAGGCATGTTTCCCTCAACTAACAACTTGCTATTTGGCATTGAAAACAACCAAGTGACCCTTTTCTCCTGCAATGGTCTACACAGGAAGCACATGCATCATTGATAGCTCTCCTGTTCACTATGGCCCATTACTGAAAGCTGTCCTGAAAAGTTAACTGTATGGGAAAGAACTGCTGATCTGACAGCAAGAATGATAATGGGGTTGAGCTAAAGTTTGGCTTCAGATCAAAACTTCTCACAACAACAGAAGAGAGGATGAATGTTTTGGAAAAGTATGGTCTGAAAGGCAATTTCAGAGACAAAAGGCCTATTTGGGTGGTACGCTGGTTTTAGAAATAGGTGAGTCAAGGTTTGAATCTATTCTTTTGTAGATTTTGAGTTCATTTTCAACTGCACTGCTATAAAATGTGCTTAATACTATATACTTTTTTTTTTTTTTTTTTTTTAGACAAGAGTTTAACTATGTCGCCCTTGGTAGAGTGCCATGCATGGCGTCACAGCTCATAGCAAACTCAAACTTTTGGGCTTAAGTGCTTCTTCTGCCTCAGCCTCCCAAGTAGCTGGAACTACAGGCACTCATCACAATACCTGGCTATTTTTTTTGGCCGGATTTGAACCTGCCACCATGGGTGTATGTGGCTGGTGCTGTAACCACTGTGCTATGGGCGCCAAGCCAATACTATATACCGTATATACTTGAGTATAAGCCGAGTTTTTTTGGCACAAAATTTGTGCCAAAAAACCCGAACTCGGCACAAATTTTGTGCCGAAAAAACTCGGCTTATACTCGAGTGTATACGGTACTTTGTGATGTGTTGTGAGATGAGAATAAGATTATGTAAAGATTGTAGCTGGTGCCTGACATATACTAGGTTTTCCCTTTTTCTAGCTATTTCAGGCCGTTAAACACCAAAGCGGTCAGTCTACTTGGCTAATCCATTGCTCTCTTCCCTCTGCAGTACTTTTATTTTTTTGGTGGGAGAAACTAATGTACAAGGTCTCTAAGTTCTAAATATTTTCTGAATGTTTCACTCCGTATTACGTTCAGACCACATGTCATCCAGTGCTAGAATGTGTTCAAAATGGCAACACACTCTCTTTTATTCCTTACATATATTTTACTAATAATGAACTTCTTGAGAAAGGATCCAATGATTTCTAGTTGATACAACTTTTTGCTTGCTCTCAACTTTCCTTATTTAGTCTTTGAGGCTATCTTTTACTTCTGCAAATGTACTATCATCTCTGCCATGGCTAATTACAGAAGACTTCTTCATCAGTTCTAAAAAAACAACACCTAGTCACTACTCTCCATTTGTCAACTCATTTTAGCTCTTTATTTAACAATTATCATGACTTGATATTTTCTTGTACAAGTATGTGTGTCTATTCGTTTATTATTTATCTCTCCCCACTAGATTACAAGCCTTCATGTGACTAGGGACCTTATGTTTTGTTCCCTTCAGTACTTCCAAGGTCTAGAATAGTATCTGGAACATATTATGTGCACAACTGTTAATTATTGAATGAAGAAGTTAGGATCCATTATTAAGAACAGCTTTTTGTAAGCCGTGTGCTTTATCTCTGTAAGAATATAGGAGTTGGGGGAGCATGGAGAAGGGATGAATGGGTGATTAAAATGAGTATAAAACTAAAAATGATAATGAATGATTATCATTATTAAAATTAAATAGTTAATTGCTAAAATTTTTAAATACCACCTTCAGAATATTAGGCAAAGTCATTACTCTATCACTGATTCAACTTCTCTGTACCTTCCTCCCATTTTTTTCCTATTGAGACTACAAGAATTGAAATCTGCCTGTAACCCAAAGAATACCAATAAATGCCTTTTTACAAATTTATCACTGTTGGGAAAGGAAAAATCCTACTGGTTACTTTCAACATTCTAAATGGTAATCTTTCTGGCACATGGCACAATTCACCTGCCAGAGTTATCCAATGGTTACAACACCAATTTGTAATCATGAAACTGAAGATAAAATTGCCAACATGTATAAGAAAAATCATTTCTACCAGGCATCTAACTGTTAAAACTGTGACCCTTATCAGGTACATCTAGCATGGTGGTGTGATAAAAAGAAGAATGGGTTTTAGAGTTTGACCCACTCCCTGGAGCAAACACTTATTAGTTATGTTATCTTAGGTGAACAGTTCCACTTCTTTAAGCCACAGCTACTCATCTATATAATGAAATTATTATCTAATTACTTTATTCAATACGTTGAGCACTTATTAGCATGCTAGGAACTGGGAATAAAGCAGTGATTAAGACATTGTTACTGTCCTTCGGAAACTTACAATTAAGTAATAAATAAGGAAAAACAGTGCTCTTAGAGCATTTAACCCACTTGTGGTGTGCAGACAGTTCTGAGAATGAAATGAATGAGATATACATCAGAAATACTTATGATAGCAATAGGCATATGGTATGTGCCATGGTTATGCAAGTATTATGTGGCAGCACTAAAACTTAAATCCAAGTTTAGTATTCCACACATAATGCCACTTTGTCAAGACTCCTTTGATAGCTTGTTAACATCCAGATTACATGCTTTGCCAAGATGACATATTAAAAATAATATAGCTGCCTGCAACTACTTCAAAATTTTTAAGCATTACTATGATGTGAGATAAAAGACTATCAAGTCAAACTGTAATAATAAAAGACAAAACTTTTGCTATAAGAAATTTCCCTCCTGCCATAAACAGCTAGAAAATGGGACAAAATATATGAAGTAAAGGTTTTCAATTATTGCACAACAAACAGTACAGCACTATTAAACTAGAGAAGACAAAAACCAAAGACATAATACCTAGCCCACAGCAGCTTTCAGTTGATAGGCCAGGAAAGGGAAATCCAAATAAAGCCAAGTGGTCTCACTGCATTGGAGAATAAAAGACTGAAATCTGGAGAGGGTGAAACAGCTAAAACTTATGGTATGGAGTACCACAGCAAGGGACCTACAGAAGAACAGAATTCTGTAGATCTGCAAGGGACTCCTCTCTAGTGTTTTATCTGAACAATGACTTGTGAAAGTATGAGAAGAAAATTCCCAAGGCTGGGGAAAGAATCACTAAAAAGCAGCAGACTAAATAATTACTAAAGATTAGAGACTGGGAATAGTTTGTTGAGGAACCTCATAATACATGAAGCACTGGTGTGTCCTCACAGGGCTCACACCTCAGTAGCAGGCCTCAATTACTCCAAAATAAAGGCCATCATTTCATCTCAAATTGATCCAAAAGTTATAACTGCAAGACAGAATCCATCATCTTTAAAAAATATACTAAAATTTGGGACTGAACTAAAATTTAAAATGTAAAATTCACAGTGTCTAGCATATAGTCAAAAATAACAAGGCATAGTAAAAATCAGAAAATATGGACCATAAGAAGAAAAAAATCCACAGACGCTAATACAGAAATGACATTAATAGACAAGAACTTTAAAATAGCTGTTATAAACTTATACATATGATCAAAGTTAAAGGAAAATATGAACCTGATGAGGAGAAAAATGGAAGACATTAAAAAAAGACAAAAATGGAACTTCTAGAGAATAAAATACAATGTCTAAAATGAAAAAAATACAGGACTGCCAGGTACAGTGGTTCACACATATAATCCTAGCACTGTCAGAGCTGAGGCAGGTGGATTACCTGACCTCATGAGTTCAAGACAAGCTTGAGCAAGAGTGAGACCCTGTCTCTACTAAAAATATAAAAACTGAGGCAAGGGGATTGCATGATCCCAAGAGTTAGGGGTTGCTATGAGCTATGATGACACCATGGCACTCTACCCAGGAAGACAGTTTGAGATTCTGTCTCAAAAAAAAAAAAATACAGGATTAATAGCAGGTTAGGTATTATAGAAGAAAGTAGATGTGAACTCAAAGATAGAGCTATAGGAAGCAAAACAACCGTACACAAAATGAAGCACACAGAAGAAAAGATGAAAGAGTAAAACCCAGAGCATCGGTGAGCTATAGAACAATAGCAAAAAGTATATAATACATTGGTAATTAAAGTTCCAGAAGGAGTAGAAATTGAGGAAGAAAGGTAGAATGTGATTATTTGAAAGTAAACTGTGATAATATTATTTGAAGATTTAGACTGTTAAGTCCCTAGAGCACCACTAAAAAATAAAGATGCATGGCTACAAATAGCAATATTATAGAGTTAAATCCCAAATGTTGTTAGTTACATTAAAGACTGAAACATTAATTAGAAAGCAGAGATATTTAGATGTGATAGAAAAGTATGATCCAGCTATATGCAGTATGTTTGGAAAATATGTCCATGTCCTAATTCCCAGAACCTGTGAATATGCTAGGTCACAGAGCAAAGAGGAATTAAAGTTGCTAATTAGTTGACCTTAAAATATGGATTATCTAAAGCAGGTTCATTATAAACCCAAAGGTTCTTAAAAGTGTAACACAGAAGCAGAAGAAACTAGGGTAAAGAGGGAGATATACCTATGGAAGAACTAACAAAAAGACAAAACATTGCTAGTTTTGAGGATGGAAGAAGGAGAACAAGAATCAAGGAATGTAGGTGGTCTCTAGAAGCTGAAAAGGCAAGGAAATGAATTAGTTTCTAAAGCTCTTAGAAAGGAATGTATTCTTGCTAACACCTTGATTTTGGCCCAGTAAGATCCATGTCAGACTTTTGAACTACTAAACTGTAACATAGGCTGGGTGTGGTGGCTCACTCATATAATCATGGCACTATGGGAGGCTAAGGAAGAAGGACTGTTTTAGCCTAGGAGTTTCAGACCACCTTGGACAACATAGCAAGACCCTATCTCTACAAAAAATTAAAAAAATTAGCTGGGCATGGTGCCACGCACCTATAGTTCTAGCTACTCTGGAGGCTGAGAAGGATGATCGCTTGAGCCCAGGAGTTTGAGGCTTCAGGGAGCTATGGTCCTGCCACTGTACTCTAGCCGGTAACAGAGTGAGACCCTGTCTCTAAAAAACAAAACAAAACAAAACAAAACAAAAAACTGCAATAAATTTGTGTTGTTTTATGGAATCAAGTTTGTAGTCATTTGTTATAGCAGCAATAGAAAATATATGCTATCTATAAGAAACCAAACTTTAAATATAAAGAAACTTCTAAAAAGTGAAAGGTTGGGGGGAGGTGCCTGTGGTTCAGTGGGTAGGGTGCCGGCCCCATATACTGAGGGTGGCAGGTTTGAACCCACCCCCGGCCAAACTATTATAACAAAAAAATGACTGGGTGTTGTGGCAGGCGCCTGCAGGGAGGCTGAGGAAGGAGAATCGCCTAAGCCCAGGAGTTGGAGATGGCTATGAGCTGTGACGCCATGCCATTCTACTGAGGGCAATAAAGTGAGACTCAGTCTCAAAAAAAAAAAAACAAACAAACAAAACCAAACAAAGAAACAGTGAAAGGTTGGGGGGTGGAGACAAGATGGCTGACTGAAGCCAGCTTTCCAAAAAGGATCCCGTACAGAAGGAGAGTGAAAGCACAGACATTTAGCAAGTACCCTGGGGGGTTAAAGCTGTGCCAAGAGAGAAGGTTTAAGAACACACATTAATACTGCTGAGGCGAGCTGCAACCCCAACCATACAAAGAAAAGGTACAAAATCCATCACCAAGTGGACTGGAGAACCCTCCCCCATGAGAATAAACAAAAGAGGAGAGTTAAAAAGTCCTCCCATTATATCCCATGGGAGAGACCCTCTAAAAACTGGACCTACTTCCCCTACTAGGGTGCCATGGTGCTCTCCTGCCAGGCAGAAAACTGTACAAAACTGTTTATATTCTCTACCTGCAATTCTGAGCTCCCAGCACTCCCCTCCACTCTCACTCTGACATCTGGAAGCCTGTTCCCCAGGAGTCCAGATTCTTGGGTGTTTTCTAGGGAGGTGTGGACAGGGCATGGACAGCTGCTCATCAGTGTTGATTCTGTGGCATGGGAGTGAGGATAGGATGGCTGACTGAGAGAGAACCACACAGGAGTGGCGGTGCCCCAAGGCACAGAGCAGCAGCCATTTTTGGCAACAATAGGGCTCACCCCTGTATATTGCAGAGTCACACCCCCTGTCTCTCTGGGCAGCCAGAGGAGGCCGGGCATCTTCTCAGGTGGCAACCACCCGTGGAACAGATCTGGGACAGAAATGCAGGCCCTGCAAGTAAAGGTTGCCTGAGGTGGTACCGGCCTGGGTGGAGCACTGGGGATTAGAAAATGCACACACAGAACCGTGAGATTCCCAGGGTGGGGCTAACACAGAGGACCACTGAGCCTAAGATGCACCCAGCCCCCAGGGGATCATCAGCCTAGACAAAGGAGGATAGGCAGAGACTGGAACTGACAGGTAACCATGATGCAAATACAAAATACACCTGAGACCGGAAATTAGCACAGACAGGGCCGGAGGCACAGGTTCTGTGAACTCAAAACAGCTTCTCTTCTGCAGGGGAATTTAGCTGGGACAAAAAGAAATTCTGCAAAGTTGTTCTGTTCTGTCAGTAACATTAATCAGGGGCAGGGCTGGAACTGAGTGAACAGCCCCAGCCTCCATTAAGCACCCGAGGTTGTCAGGCCTCACCTCCCCCTGCCGGATAGTGGAAGAGAGCAGCGGCGTGGGTGAGGAGACATAGATCTCCTTGTGATATTCAGGCAGTGCAAACCATTGGAGAATCTGCTCATTTGGAGGCAACTGGGTCACAGTCCTGGGGGGTTATCAGAGACTGGGTGTGACAGAGGTGCAAGGCCGGGAAAGAGGCATCAACCTTCCCAGACTAATCTATTTGGGTGGGTCCTCCTGACCTCACGGAGCATCGGAGCAAGTCATATTTGAGTTGTCAGCAAACCCCTGCGATCTAGTTGCCAGAGACAGTTTAAACAAGGCATCCTCAAACTGTGGCCTATGGGCCACATGAAATGGCGTGAATTGTATTTGTTCTGGTTTTGTTTTTTACTTCAAAATAACATATGTGCAGTGTGCATAGGAATTTGTTCATAGTGTTTTGTTTTTTAAACTATAGTCCAGCCCTCCAGCGGTCTGAGGGACATTGAATTGGCCCCTGTTTAAAAAGGTTGAGGATGCCTGGTTTAAAAACTCCCACCTGAGACAGGTGCTGACTGAGACAACTGACTTGGACCTTTTGAACTGAGCCAATTGCCCGAGGACTATCCAAGTGATACCCTGGGTGTGTGGTTGTAGGAAGGTTTGATTTTCCTTTTCCAATTGTTGCCTGTGGGGGGTGGGGTGACTTAATTGCTGGTATTTCTCCACAGCTGAGACTTCAACCCAGAGTAACTACTTCACTAGGGTTGGACAGAGACCAGGTGAAAACAAGATACAGCCACTTCGACCCACCACACCAAGCAGGTCCCTAGTTTCTCAGGCCGTAGCACTGTACGGGTCCTCGGCAAAGCTCCAGGGGAAAAGGTACAGACACCAGTCCCAGATTTTTGGGCAAAGGGCTGGTTAATCACTACTCCTGGAGCCCTAAACCCAACATTTCTTTATGCACTCATGTAGTCAAATGGTATAAAATAATCATGGGGCGGAATCAGGGGAAAAACTCATGTAACAAGAATAACCAGAATAGATCAACCCCCCAAGGAAAGATATGGCAGATGTAACCGAAGATCCCATTTATAAAGAGATGGCCGAGATATCAGAAATCGAATTCAGAATTTGGATCGCAAACAAGATTAATAGACTGGAGAAAAAGTTCGAATTAGAAATTCAAGGAGCAATTCAAAACTTGTCTCAAAAATTCAATGAATTTAAAGACAAAACCACCAAAGATTTTGACACATTGAAGCAAGAATTTGTAGCCCTCAAAGATCTGAAAAATACAGGAGAATCCCTCAGTAACAGAGTGGAGCAAGCAGAAGAAAGGACATCTGACATTGAAGACAAAGCTTTTGAACGCTCCCAAACTCTCAAAGAGGAAGAGACATGGAGAGGAAAAACGAATCATTCTCTCAGAGAGTTCTGGGATAATTAGAAGAAGGTTAATATCTGCCTCATTGGAATCCCTAAAAGTGATGAAGTGGCTTTGCAAGGCATAGAGGCTCTTCTCCATGAAATTATGAAAGAGAATTTTCCAGACATCCCAACAGATTCTGAAATTCAGATAGCAGACAGTTTCAGAACCCCATCACGACTCAACCCGAATAAGACATCCCCCAGGCACATCATAATTAACTTCACTAAAGTTTATATGAAGGAAAAAATTCTGAAAGTAGCCAGATGTAAGAAAACCATAACCTACAAAGGGAAGAATATTAGAATAACTGCACATCTCAATGCTGAAACCTTTCAAGCTAGGAGAGGGTGGTCATCGACTTTTAATCTCCTAAAACAAAATCAACCCCGGCTGCTGTATCCAGCTAAACTGAGTTTCATTTATTATGGAGAAATTAAATACTTTAAAGACATTCACATGTTGAAGAAATCTGCCATAAGCAAACCAGCTCTTTAGGATATTCTCAGACCTATCCTCCATAATGACCAGCCCAATCCTCTACCACAAAAGTAAACTCACTCAGAAACTTTTGATGTAACTCCAACTTCCACAGTGGAGAAAGGATTAAAAACGTCCACTGGACTTAGGAAAAACTTGATACCCAAATTTTACCAGGCTTATCAATATTCTCCATTAATGTGAATGGCTTAAACTGTCCTCTAAAGAGGCACAGGTTGGCTGACTGGATACAAAATCTCAGGCCAGATATGTTCTGCATACAAGTATCTCAGCTTACCTTAAAATATAAATATAGACTCAGAGTGAAAGGATAGTCATCCATATTTCAGGCAAATGGAAATCAGAAAAAAGCAGGTGTTGCAATTCTATTTGCACATACAATAGGCTTTAAACCAACAAAGGTAAGGAAGAATAAGAATGGTCACGTCATATTTGTTAAGGGTAATACTCAATATGAGACTTCAATTATTAGTATTTAGGCACCCAACCAGAATGCACCTCAATTTGTAAGAGAAACTCTAACAGACATGGGCAACTTGATTTCCTCCAGCTCCATAATAGTTGGAGATTTTAACACTCCTTTGGCAGTGTTGGATAAATCCTCCAATAAGAAGCTCAGCAAAGAAATTTTAGATTTAAACCTAACCATCCAACATCTGGATTTAACAGACATCTACAGAACATTTCATCCCAGCAAAACTGAATACACATACTTCTTATCAGCCCATGGAACATACTCCAAAATCGAACACAACTTAGGTCACAAGTCTAACCTCAGTAAATTTAAAGGAATAGAAATTATTCCCTGCATCTTCTCAGACTACCATGGAATAAAAGTTGAACTCAGTAACAACAGTAATCTGCATACTTATACAAAAACATAGAAGTTAAATAACCTTATGCTGAATGATAGCTCGGGCATAGATGAGATTAAGAAGGAAATAGCCAATTTTTTGGAACAAAACGACAATGAAGACACGGATTATCAGAACCTCTGGGATACCACATAGGCAGTCCTAAGAGGGAAATTTATAGCATTGCAAGCCTTCCTCCAGAGAACAGAAAGACAGGAAGTTAACAATTTAATGGGACACCTCAAGCAACTGGAAAAGGAAGAACATTCCAACCCCAAACAGAGTAGAAGAAAAGAAATAACCAAAATTAGAGCAGAATTAAATAAATTGAAAACAAAAGAACTATTCAACATCAATAAATCAAAAAGTTGGTTTTTTTTGAAAAGGTCAATAAAATAGATTAACTTTGGCTAACTTAACCAGAAAAAAAAGGGTAAAATCTCAAATTTCATCAATCAGAAATGACAAAGACAAAAAAACAACAGACTCCTCAGAAATTCAAAAAATCCTTAATGAATATTACAAGAAACTTAATTCTCAGAAATATGAAAATCTGAAGGAAACTGACTGATACTTGGAAGCACGTCACCTTCCAAGACTTAGCCAGAAACAAGTGGAAATGTTGAACGGGCCTATATCAAGTTCTGAAGTAGCATCACCCATACAAAATCTCACTAAAAAAAAAAAAAAAAAAGCCCGGGACCATATTCTTTCACGTCAGAGTTCTACCAAACTATTAAAGAGGAACTAGTACCTATCTTACTCAACCTCTTCCAAAATATAGAAAAAGAAGGAATACTACCAAACACATTCTATGAAGGAAACATCATCCTGATCTCCAAACCAGGAAAAGACTCAACAAGAAAAGAAAATTATAGATCAATATCACTAATGAATATAGATTCAAAAATATTCAACAAGATCCTAACAAACAGAATCCAGCAACACATCAAACAAATTATACATCATGACCAAGTCAGTTTTATTCCAGGGTCTTAAGGCTGGTTCAATATACGTAAATTTATAAATATAATTCAGCACATAAACAAATTAAAAAACAAAGACCATACGATTCTCTCAATCTTGATGCAGAAAAAGCTTTTGATAACATCCAGCATCTCTTCATGATCAGAACACTTAAGAAAATTGGTATAGAAGGGACATTTCTTAAACTGATAGAGGCCATCTATAGCAAACCCACAGCCAATATCGTATTGAATGGAGTTAAATTGAAATCATTTCCACTCAGTTCAGGAACCAGAGAAGGCTGCCCATTGTCTCCACTGCTTTTTAACATTGTAATGGAAGTTTTAGCCACTGCAATTAGGGAAGAAAAGGCAATCAAGGGTATCCATATAGGGTCAGAACAGATCAAACTTTCGCTCTTTGCAGATGATATGATTGTATATCTGGAAAACACCAGGGATTCTACTACAAAGCTCTTAGAAGTGATCAAGGAAAGCAGCAGCATCTCAGGTTAAAAAAATCAACATTCATAAATCAGTAGCCTTTATATATACCAACAATAGTCAAGCTGAAAAAACAGTTAAGGACTCTATTCCATTCACAGTAGTGCCAAAGAAGATGAAATATTTGGGAGTGTATCTAACAAAGTAGGTGAAAGAGCTCTATAAAGAGAACTATGAAACTCTAAGAAAAGAAGTAGCTGAAAATGTTAACAAATGGAAAAACATACCATGCTCATGGCTGGGAAGAATCAACATTGTTAAAATGTCCATACTACCCAAAGCAATATACAATTTTAATGC
>CAUYPK010140523.1:0-10822 GCA_963574355.1 Loris lydekkerianus | reverse complement strand
CAGTAACTAAGAAAATGCCATGAAGGCTACACTGAACAGTTTGATGAGAATACTTCAGATTGTATATGAAAGCAGCACATTGTACCCCTTGATTGCACTAATGTACACAGCTATGATTTAACAATAAAAATAAATAAATTTTAAAAAATAAAAATAAGAAAAATAAACTTAATACGTCCTAACTGGTGAGTTTACTCGATTGTGAAGTCATATCCTGAATATGCTGACCACTGACTCCATGTATGACACTGAAAATCTTTGGATTAGCTTCCAAATTTGAATTGAGAAGAATATTATGACTTACTACCCATTGCTATTGTGAGACTTAAACAGGGAAGAGAAGCTAACATCACACATTACAAACATTTTCTACCTTTCTAACAAACTTAGAGGATAAATGAAACACAGAAAAACAAATCCAAATTCACAAAACCCTTATAAGTCAGTTTTTTGGGAAGTCCTGTTCTGTGGGTTCCAAAGCTTACATATATTAGATAACCTAGGAAATATACCTTCCAAAATAAATCTAATACTGTTGCACACACCGCCACCCCCCAAGATTCTGTATCTCTTGTGGTATCCTGGATTATGTCATTTTAATAAATACCTCATGTAGTTTTGATGCAGTAGATACAGGGAGAGATGCTTGGGAACATGATACAGTTGTCATCAATACAATGCACAAAAATAATCTAGATCTGGTTTGGTTGGTTTGTTCTTTTCCAAGCAGCTGTTTTGTAATCAACATGTATGAAGATTAATTTTATGTACCAACTGAACTGAGATGCCCAAATATTTGGCCAAACATTATTCTGGGTATTTCTGAGAGGGTGTTTTTGGATGAGGCTCCCATTTAAATTAGTAGCCTGAGTAAAGCAGATTGCCCTTCATAATACAAGTGGATGTCATCAAATCAGTGGATGGACTGAACAGGACAAAAGGCTGACCCTCCCCTGAGAAAGAGAGAATGCTCCTATCCTATGGTCTGCAAACTGGGACATTGGCTCTTTCTGGTCTATAGCAGCCTGGCAGCCTTTAGACTTGGACAGGCATATTGTCTGCAGATTTTGGACTTGCTAACCTCCAAAATCATATAAACTAATTCCTTATAACAAATTGCCTGAGAGAGAGAGAAGAAGAAAGAATTCCTAATGGTTTTGTTTCTCCGGAGAACATTGATGAATACACTGGAAAAAAAAAATTAATCTCTCTGAAAGTCCCACAATCCTTCACTCTTACCTAGTTTTGTCCCATTCAAGCCCTCTGATGCTGGGCAATTCTGTTGGATCTTATTTGCTTCAAATTTCTCCCCTGTTAAACATCAAGATATTTGCCTATGTCCACCTCATAGAAGTATGGTAATACATGCCACTTACCTTCAGGGTAAATACAGTAAATTTAATATACATATTCAACTCCACTCCCTCTGAAGTGATAATAATGGCAGTTGGGTTTTTTTAATTATGTCATAAAAACAAATGGAATGGGAAAGAGACAATACCAACAAAATCTGAGAAGCTGGAGAGCAGAAGGATAAGTGGTAAGTGACTTACCACACAAGGGAAAGCCAAATCCTAAACATGAATTACAGAGTGTTCATGTGTAACCCATACACAGCAAAATCCTCAAAAGGTTCAAGACTGGGTGAAAGGGGAGGTAAAACTAGGGCAAAAAATAATAAATAGAAAGAAAAAACAGAAGAAATCACTGAAGTTTGTTTAAGACACAGTAAGTCTCAGGATGCCCTTAGTCAAATGACTACAACTCTCTTCCTCCAGCAGAAAATAAAAAATTATTCTAATGTAAATGACCTTGAGTGTGAGACACCAGGCACACTTGAGGGTGAAGTTACCATATAATCAGGGGTATTCATGGAATGTTAAAAACCAAATATTGAGAGTTCTAGCTCTAGTCTATAAACCAGCACCCAAAACATTGAAAGCCAATCCTATACCCTACAGGCAGACAAATGGAAGATTCTTTCTACTGAATCTGACCAGACACCACCCAAAGAAAAAAAAAATGCAAGAATTTTCTCCAATTAAATTGCCAGTCAGATACCTAGTAGTGCACTTATAGTCTTCAATCTCTCCCAAGTACACAGAGCTTGAAGTCAGCACATTAGCTCCACAAAAAAAACACCTGTGGAAAGGCTTAATGTGGAAGACAGAGACACAAGCCAGGAATAAAAGCAAATAGAAAAAATCAGCCTCTATACAGGAAGATGGAGAACTTTAAAAACTGTAATTAGGTCCATAAGATATATGTAAAGTGAAATATGTTCATCTAATTTAATCTCTGATTAACTTTCATTAGAATTCCAGAGATGTAAAGATCCAATTTTTGAGCTACAAAAATACTCTGCTCAAAACATAATAAAATAACACCATGCCATTAACTGTAATATATCCCTTCATAAACCCAGTGGTATGTATGTGCTTAATTATCTCACACAGCACAAAACTACTCTGATTGATCAATAAAAGCAAGCCATAAAAAGTCATGAGTAAAAAATTTTCTGTCATACTCAAAACTAACTTCAGTTGGGACATATATTTAGAATATACATAGAGAAAGATTTGAATGCTCAGATATTTGAATATATATACAGGCATGCCTTACTGTGCTTTGCAAATATTGCATTTTTTGTAAAATTAGGATTTGTGGCAATACGGTGTCAGACAAGCCTGTTTGTACCATTTTTACAACAGCATTTGTTCACTTTATATTTCTGTGTCCTGTTTGGTAATTCTTACAATATTTTGACATCTTTGGTATTTTTTTGACTTTTTTATTTTTTCAAATTAATATGAGGGTACAATTTTTAGGTTACATTGTTCTCACTTCCAGGTAAATTTCCATTTGTAGAAGAGCCCTTCACCCAGGTGGTGTGTGTTATACCCTCACAATGTGCACATTAAGTGAGATCCCACCTTAGGCACTCCCACCTTCTGCCAAACAGCCTTCCTCTTCCCCTCTCCCACTTACCTCTACCACAAAACTGGACTATATTAGTGTTTTACTGTTCTTACAAGCTTGTAATTGTATATTGATTTCATATTATTACGGAATACATTGGGCTTTTATTTTTTAATTTTTTTCCCATTGTTGCAATACTTTACCAAGAAGAATGTATTTCAACTTCATCCAGGTAAATGTAAAAGATGTAAAGTCTCCATCCCTTTTAATGGCTGAAAAATATTCCATAGTATACATATACCACAGTTTGTAGATCCATTCATGAGTTAATGGGCACTTAGGTTTCCAGGACTTGGCAATTATGAATTGAGTAGTTTCCAGGGACCTACCACATTGGTCAGGTAAATTAAGACCTGCAAATTTGGTGGAGATGAAATATAAAAGTTAGAAACAATGGGGTGGCACCTGTGGCTCAAAGAAGTAGGGCGCTGGCCCCATATACCAGAGGTGGCAGGTTAAAACCCAGCCCTGGACAAAAACTGCAAAAAATAAAATAAAATAATAAAATAAAATAAAATAAAATAAAATAATAAAATAAAATAAAATAAAATAAGATAAATAAATAAATAAATAAAATAAATAAAATAAAATAAAATAAAATAAAATAAAATAAAATAAAATAAAATAAAATAAAATATTAGAAACAATGAAAAAGAAAGAAACAAGACACAGAATAGAATTTTCAAAAGTGGGAGCATAGGTGACCATCACCCTTTTGTGGGGTTCCTGTCAGTGCCCCAAGTGTCAGTTTAACTCAGCTTTAATGAAGGCCATTTGCTCATTAGCCCAGAGGGTAAGCTGAGGAAGGGAACAAAGAGCCATTTCTCTGAGCAAGCATATCAGCTCCTATTGTTTCTATAATCATTAACCTTAAGAATCTGAGCAGTCCAGATCCTCTGAACAGTCTAGAAAAATCCAAAACCTGAGCCTTGTGTGGGGGCAGCCTCCTGTCTGTGGTCACACACACAGATTCTTAGGGAGGTGTTAATTCCATTAGTTCACCGTGGAGTAAAATGCCACTGGTGTTGATCTCCTCTGAAGAATCTGTGGGAGAAAGGAATTTTCCTGTTATCACCAACACAGAGGGTCTTCCTCGACAATAAGGGATATAAGTCTTCCTCCCCATATTTCAGGGCTTGAGCTTTTCCCTTGATCTCTGCCCCAGCCAAATACAAATCTCCACACAGGGTACTTGCTGTGACTGTGTACTGGGCAGGACATGGCCTAGTTAATGTATATTGCCAGGCCATACCACAGCATCTTCTGTGGCCATTATTTTGTTCAGAGCATTTACAGTTCACAGGGATATTTGTAAGCTGTATCCCCCTACAGGCCAGGCTCCTAGGAGAAGCAGGAAACTAGCTCTGATAAGAAATTTAGCAGTGGCTGGTTTAAAGGTAAACTAGCTGACTTGTATTTGTTCTGCCTCACTCAGCTTACATTTTTATTTTTCCCTTTTTGTAGGGGTGTTTTCCCTTGCCAAGAATGGGGTCTTTGGTCCCCATTCTGCCTGCAAGCCACAATAAACATTCTACTGCAAATATCTTTATGGTAAAATGATTTTTGTTCTTCTGGGTAGATACCTAATAATTAGATTGCAGGATCAAATGGAAGGTCTACTTTTATATCTTTGAGGATTCTCCATACTTCTCTCCAAAGAGGCTGTATTAGTTTGCAATCCCACAAGCAATATAATAGTGTTCCTTTCTCTCTACATCCACACTGGCTTCTGGTGTTTTGGGACTTTGTGACATCTTTAGTATTATTGTACCCGTAATGGTGATCTGTGCACAGTGACCTTTGATGCTACTTTGTGATTCTTTGGGGATACCACAAGCAGCACACACATTAAACCCATCTAACTGAGTATTCAGTCTGCTTGGAATGCTGTTCCACATCTAGTCACATGAGACATCCTCTCAACTCTATCTTTGCTAAAATTGTCACCTTTTCCATAATGCCTACCCAAATCACCCTATGGCAAATCACAACCCACTACCACAGTATATTAGCCAGCAATCTCAACTCATTCTACTCTGTTTTATATTTTCACATACTATATAATTTAGTTATCATCTTCATTGTTTATTGCCTTTCTCTCTGTGTTAGAATATAAGCCCTATTATAGAAGTACTATATATCTTATTTGTTTACTTATACATCCCAAGAATTTATGTTTTTTGGAATAACTACAGGTATAAAATGATGCTTTTTTAAATATAATATACATTCAATAAAAAAATTCTAAAGGAATAAATAAATGGATGAATGAAAAAACCAGGATACTTCCAGAAAAAAATCAATCAAAAAATAAGAAATCTTTCTAGAAAAATTGAAAATACGATAGCAGAATGAAAAACTCAACAGAAGAAATAGAGGAGAAACCCAAAAATACCAGGAAATGAAAATTATCAGAGCTAAAGATAAGAACAATTAAAAGTTTGGTACAGGAAGTCAGTATCAAAATAATAAGAGTTCAGAAAAAAGAACCTAAAAAATGAAATGTATATATCACAAAAATAATTCATTAAAATGTATAAGATTAAAAAAAAATAAGTTTCTATTCTGAAAGGACCCATAAACTTCCCAGTGCAATGGATGGCAATGGATGAAAATAGGCCCAGGCATATCAGAACATATCACCATGACATTTTCTGAACATTATGCATAAAGAGAAGATACTAAAAGTGTCCAAAGGAAAAATAAAACAGTTTTTGTACAAAAGATCAAGACTCAAAATGGCCTTTATTTTTCAAAGCAATGTTGGAAGAATGAGAGGCAAAAAAGACATGCTTCCAAAATTCTATGAAAAACATATTTTCAACCCAGTATGTTATAACAAATTAAAAAATAGCTAAAGCAAAAGGGTAGAATAAGGATACATAAAGATATGTAAGTTCCCACAAAAAAGAAAATTAGAAACTTTCATTGGTCTCCTTCTAAGGACACTACTGGAGGAAGTACTCATGTATACTGAGAAAGAGGAAGACATGAAATCCATGAAAACGGGGCATTAATTCAAGAGAAAGGCAAAGGCATATCCCAGGAAAGCAGTGTTATGGGTTGAATTGTGTCCCCGAATAAACATATGTTGAAGTTCTAACCACACAAGCTGTGAAAGTTACTTATCAGTATTATTCATGTCCTTATAAAAAGTAAGCATAGACGGAAACATAAAGAATGGCATATGAGGATGGAGGCAGAGATTGGAATGATGCATCTACAAGCAGAAGAAGGTCAAAGACACCCAGCACCTTTCTGAAACCAGGAGAGAAGCATAACACAGATTTGCCTCAGAGAACCCAAAAGGAATCAGCCTTGTATCAACAACTTGACTTTGGACTTATAGCCTGCAGAACGATGAAACAATAAACTTCTGTTTTTCTTACACCACCAAGTTTGTGGTACTTTGTTACAACATTCCTAAGAAACTGATCCAGATGGTGAAGAGATATGCTAGGAAGACAGGTGCACTGTCAATCATCTTAGAAAATAGTCCAGATGTCAGCAGGTCAGACAGTTCTGGGGGAGTAACATGAGGAAACAAAATTGACAAAATAACTGATAGGTGTTTAATGTATTGAGTATAAACACAAACAATTAGGGAGGGTTAGAGGTAGAGAGGAAAACAAAGTGGGAAAAAAATAAGATAAATACCAATTTAGTGGGAACAAAGAGTGTGCAACAAAGGGAAAGAAATTATGTTCTATCTTATGGCTCAGGTATTATGATGGTTAATTTTATATGTCAATTTGAAGGGTGTTTTGAAATGAGAATAATACATAAGTCAATAAACTTCGAGTAAAGAAGATGGTCCTCATCCATTCACATGAAGGCCTGAATAGAACATGAGGGCCACCTTCCCTCAGCAAAAGAGGAAATTCTACACAAGACTGCCATTAAACCCCATCATCCCCTCTTCTGGGTTTCCAGGCTTCCAGTCTTCAAACTAGAACTAGCTTATTGGTTTTTTTCTGTCTTCAGCCTGCTGGTCACCACTGCAAATCTTCTACTTGCCTGCCTTTATAATCACATGAGCCAATTCTTTATCATAAACATTTTTCTATGTATGCTCATTCTATTGGTTCTATTTCTTTGAAGAACCCTGACCAATATAGTTGTGAATAGGGTTTTCACAGCAATTATAATGCAAATGCTGAATATTGATATAACTACAGTTATAACTACCTGGAAATAATAGGTGATAGATAGTGATCATGTATATGGTAGGACCTGGAGTGATGTAATAGAAATAAATCTTCATCTTCTTAGGTATAGATAATGCCAAAAGTGAAAAAAAATCAAGAAAAACCTCTATGAGCTTGTTATTAAAACTATAAACATAATTATCAAAAACCAGGGATCAGAAAGCTCTGTGTGTTCAGAAAATTTATCTTTAATTATGTCGCCTACTCAAAGTACATAAAAATTAACCACATATAACCATTAATAACAAATTGATATTAAGGTCAAATTCCATACAATGTTATTGTAAGATTAAAGGGAGTGAAAAGCAGAACAAAATCTCAACAAACAATGAAAAGATGCCAGAGGGGGCGGAGACAAGATGGCTGACAAAAGCCAGCTTTCCACAGAGGCTCCCATCAAGAATGAGAGTCAAAGGACAGAAATTTAGCAAGTAACCTGGTGGATTAGAGCCACACCAAGAAAGAAGGTTGAAGAATGCACATCAACCCTGCTGAGGCAAGCTTGTGACCCCAAGGATAGAAACAAAAGGTACAAAATCCTCACCAAGTGGATGGGAGTCGCCTCCCCCATGAGAATGGCTCAGAATGCCCCACAAACAAATGAGCAGAGTTCAAAGGTCCTCCCACTACACTACCAGGAAAGACCCTCTAAAAACTGGACCTAGCTCCCCTATTAGGGTGCCACAACATTCTCCTCCCAGGCATAAAACTGTATAAAACTGTATATATTCTCTATCTAGAATTCTGAGCTCCTAGAACTCCCCACCACACTCACTCTGAGGTCTGGAGGCCTGTCCCCCAGGAGTCCAGATTCTTGGGTGATTTCTCAAGGGGTGTGGACAGGGGCTAAACTACAGCTGGTCAGTGCAGACTCTGGGACATGGGAATGAGGAGAGGACAGTCAGCTGAGAGGGAACCCCATCAGAGCAGCGGTGCCCCGAGGTGCAGAGCAGCAACCATCTTTTGGCAACAATAGGGCTCACTCCCAGATATTCTGAAGCCACACACCCTGTCTCCCTGGGCAACCAGAGGAGGCCGGGCATCTACTCAGGTGGCAACCACCACGGAACAGATCTAAGACAGACACGCAGGCCCAGTCACTAAACAGTTTGCCTGAGGCAGTACAGGCCTGGGTGGAGCACGGGGACTAGAAATGCACGCACAGAGCCAGGAAGTTCCCAGGGCGGGGCTAACCCAGAGGACCATTTTACTGAGCCTAAGTCGCACCCAGCCCTAAGAGGATAGTCAGCCTACAGACAAAGGAAGACAGGAGGCTAGAACTGACAGGTAACCAAATACAAACCCACAAGAGCAAAAACAGGGCCTGAGGCACAAGCTCTGGGACCTCAAAACAGCTTCTCTTCTGCAGGGGAATTTAGCAGGACAGAAACAAATTACTGCAAAGTTGTTCTGTTCTTTTCTGTCAGTAACATCACTCAGGGATGGGGCTGGAACTAAGTGATCACCCCCCAGCCTCCATCAAGCACCCGAGGATGTCAGGCATCACCTCCCACTGCTAGATAGAGGCAGAGCACAGTGGCCTGCGTGAGCAGAAATAGATTTCCTTGTGATTCAGGCAGGCGCAAACTCCTGGAGTATCTGTTCACTACAGGCAACTGGGTCAAAGCCCTGTGGGACTATCAGTGACTGGGTGTGACAGAGGTGCAATGTGGGGAAGGAGGCATCAACCACCCCAGACTGATCTATTTCCTCCTGACTCCATGGAGCACTGAAGCAAGCCATATTTGAGTAGTCACCAGACCCCTGTGATCCAGTTCCCAGAGACCTTTTAAACCACTACCTGAGACAGGTGCTGACTGAGATAATTGATTTGGACCTTTTGAACTAAGCCAATCGCCTACAGACTATTCAGGTGATGCCTTGGGTGTGGGGTTGTAGGAAGGTTTGATTTTCCTTTTCAAATTGTTGCCTGTGGAGGGCAGGGTGACTTAATTGCTCGTATTTCTCCACTGAGACTTCAACCCAGAGTAACTGTTTCAATAAGGTTGAACAGAGACCAGCTGAAAACAAGACAGAACAACTAAGCCCCACCACACCAAACAGATCCCCATTTCTCAGGCCATAGCACTGTATGGGGCCTCGACAGAGCTCCAAGGGAAAAATCAAACATTGTACAACAAACATGGGGTGAAATCAGCGTAAAAACTTTGGTAACATGAATAACCCTCCCAAGGAAAGATATGGCAAATGCAACTGAAGATCCCATTCATAAAAAGCTGGCCAAGATGTCAGAAATTGAATTTAGAATTTGGATTGCAAACAAGATTAATAAAGAGGAGGAAAATTTGGAATTAGAAATTCAAGCAGCAATTCAAAAGTCGGAATTAGAAATTCGAGGAGAAATTCAAAAGTTGTCTCAAGAATTTGACGAATTTAAAGACAAAATCACCAAAGATTTTGACACACTGAAGCAAGAATTTGCAGCCTACAAGGATCTCAAAAATATAGTAGAATCCCTCAGTAACAGAGTGGAGCAAGCAGAAGTAAGGATTTCTGATGTTGAAAACAAAGCCTTTGAATGTTCCCAAACTGTCAAAGAGGAAGAAAAATGGAGAGCAAAAATGGATCATTCTCTCAGAGAGCTCTGGGATAATTCAAAGAAGGCTAATATCCACCTCATTGGAATCCGTGAAAGTGATGAAATTATGAAAGAGAATTTTCCAGACATGCCAAGAGATTCTGAAATTCAGATAGCAGACAGTTTTCTGAACCCCAGCACAACTCAATCCCAATAAGACATCCCCCAGGCACATCATAATTAACTTCACTAACGTTAATATGAAGGAGAAAATTCTGAAAGCAGCCAGACAAAAGAAATCCATTACCTACAAAGGGAAGAATATTAGAATGACTGCAGATCTCTCTGCTGAAACTTTTCAAGCCAGAAGAGGGTGGTCATCGACTTTTAATCTCCTAAAGCAAAATAACTTTCAACTCCGGATCCTGTATCCAGCTAAACTGTGTTTCATTTATGATGAAGAAATTAAATACTTTAATGACATTCATATGTTGAAGAAATTTGCCATAACCAAACCAGCTCTTCAGGATATTCTCCATAATGACCAGCACAATCCTCTCCCACAAAAGTAAACTCACTCAGAAACTTTTGATCAATCTCCAACTTCCACAGTAGCAAAAGGATTAAAAATGTCCACTGGACTTTCGAAAAACTCAATACCCAAAATTTTACCAGACTTATCAATATTCTCCATTAATGTGAACGGTTTAAACGGTCCTCTAAAGAGACACAGGTTAGCTGACTGGATACAAAAACTCAGGCCAGATATTTGCTGCATACAAGAGTCACTTCTTAACTTAAAAGACAAATATAGACTCAGGGTGAAAGGATGGTCATCCATATTTCAGGCAAATGGTAATCAGAAAAAAGCAGGTGTTGCAATTCTATTTGCAGATAATAGGCTTTAAACCAACAAAAGTAAGGAAAGATAAAAATGGTCACTTCATATTTGTTAAGAGTAATACTCAATATGATGACATTTTAATTATTAATATCTACGCACCCAACCAGAATACACCTCAATTTATAAGAGAAACTCTAACAGACATGAGCAATTTGATTTCCTCCAGCTCCATAATAGTTGGAGATTTCAACA
>CAUYPK010140522.1:0-52276 GCA_963574355.1 Loris lydekkerianus | reverse complement strand
ATGTTTATCTGCCATACAAAAAACAAAAGAGGGAATTTTTGGGCCCTGCCATGTGCCTGAGGCCTAGTGCAACTTCCTGAGCCTGACTAGATGTAGATCCATCGAGCTACTTCCACGTAGCAATGACTCAGCAAGGCCTGGACTGAAACTGCCTCTACCTAGATACAGCCAACGTGGTACCATGCCACTGGCCCAACCCTGTCACGCACCTCATCCCCCGCCTTCTTTCCCCGCCCCTTCTCCACGCTCTATATAAGCAGCTGCTTGATGCAATAAAGTTGAGTTCCTGCTAAAAAAAAAAAAAAAAAAAAATAGAAAAGAAAAGAAAATGTAACTTACTCTATAATTTTAATTTGAAGTATTTTTTTAAATCTTTTTTCCATTTTTAACTATGAAAACATTTTAACATCCATATCTGGAAGAAAAACATTTTTTTTTTTATTTTAAAACTTGCAAAATAATATGCTTTCCTGGGGATTCATTCCCAACTCATGGAATTGGGGGTATATTTGGTAGAGAAGCACAGTGGCTCAACATAGTTACTGAAATAATCGAAAAGAACAACTAAAATTTTAGTTGTAAGCAAAAGAAAGTTTATTAAACAATGATTTGCACAACAAGCTGAGGCCTGTCCCAGTGACTGTGGGCTCCATGGAAAATGCAGTTTTACATCTTATATGCAATTTTGAGGAGTATCAACTGCTTCTTAGAAGTCTCCCAGGGTCTTAATTGTTTTCAAAACAATCTACCAGCAAGGTCTTAATCAGCCTCATTCCCATAATAGCCCAGGGCAACCTGACCCAAACCAATCCAAAAGAACCTAACTATATCCGTCATCTACCTTGTTCATATTTAGCTAACTGCCTAACACATCCATGGGAGATGTTTTTCAAGAGGCTACTTGTCATAAAGATCAGTTTCCATTTATTGAGAGAATTTCTTCATTCCACCATCATTACCACTTTTACTGTCACTTAGATTCAAAGTCCCAGTCAGAACTCAGTATTTTCTTTATCCTTTCCATAACTTGATTCCATCCACCATAATTAATGGATATCCTACCCCTCTCATGATTCCATTCACATTTTTCCATGCTATGTTTCAGGCTCTGGCTTTTTTTTTTTTTTTTTTTTTTGCAGTTTTTGGCCAGGGCTGGGTTTGAACCCTCCACCTCCAGCCTATGGGGCCGGTGCCCCTACTCCTTTCAGCCACAGGAGCCACCCTCTCTGGCTCTTATTTTTCTCTCAGTTGTTTCCTCCTTTTTTAATCCATTGTACACAATATCCTATCCTGTATGATTCTCCAACTTTGTGTCTACTGAAATACTCTGAATGTATATAGGAGAGAACCCTCCACTAAGCCTCATCCCCCCTTTGATCTGGCAAATCTCTGGAGTTCTGTTACTAAAGGCAGTTCCCAGGGTTCTGAACAAAACCAGTGTAATCAACAGTTTTTTGCAATCATCAAAACTTTTTTTTTTTTTTTTAATTTGGGTGACCAAAGTGTCACGCATCATTCCAGGCCCTGTATATACTTTAACCTATTTAGTCCTCAGAACAACTCCATGAGAAAGGAGGTACTGTTATTATCCTATTTTACAAATAAAGAAGCTGGAGCTCCCAAAGGTGAAGTCCCTTGCCTCTCAGACTAGTAGATCTGAGGCCAGGTTCAGCCCCAGGCCGGCTGGCTGTGGAGTTCACACCCATTAAAATAGGCTGCCTCTTTAAAAAAAAAAAGAATATGTTCCAGCTCCATCCATGTAAACATGGGAGAGGTAAAGTCTCCATCTTTCTTTAAGGCTGCATAGTATTCCATGGTATACATGGACCACAATTTATTAATCCATTCGTGGGTCAATGGGTACTTGGGCTTCTTCCATGACTTAGCAATTATGAATGGGGCTCAAATAAACATTCTGGTACAGAAAAAAAAAAAAAAAGAAAGAAAGAAAGAAAGAAAGACATAAAAGAAGGCAAGAAAATTTTTGAATGTAATGGATATGTTTAACACCTCGATTTCAGGGATGGTATTATAAGATTATGAATATGTCCAAAATCATCAAAATGTATACATTAACTATGTGAAATTTTTAGAAGATTAAGTATATATCAATAAAGATTTTTTAAAAGACTCAATGGGAGGAAATAGAGTGTCTTTTTCAGCAGAGAGCAAATAGCAACATGTGGCCACATGTGGGTGTGTCCTAAAGTAGGACCGAGGAGAAAGCAGGTCTCATCCTACTACGGGAGAGCCTTTACATCACTGGCTTACCAGTGATGGCTTACCAGTGATGGACCCTCAGCCAGAAACCCCCACATTATCTTTTTTGCACATCCAGATTACCCTCACTCTCACCACGATATGGCATGCCCCCTCGAAAATACCCTCCTTGTGAGAATGAGCCTTGGGGAAAAGATGAAATACACACAAATCTTAGAGAAAATAAAACTGCTCACTTCTCCCCCAGAAATGCATTCTACATATTTTGCAGAATTAATGTTGACAGAATTCACAGAGTTTAGGGGAAAGCAAGAGCCAGGGTGCACGTGACTTCTTCCAGTCATTTCCAAGCTCGCAATTTCTTTGCCATTGGTAACCTACCATGGAGAATTCATTTCATGCCTGTCTACTCTCGTAAAACCTTGGAATGAATTGAATTGTTACAAAAAGGTGAAAATTAGGAATGCCAAGAGTCATTTGAGGAAGCTAATTAAGAGTCGTCATCTCCACAGCGCTGCACGTGCTCTGGACTTTCTTTTACTGTAAACTTCATTTCTGAAGCTGTCTCTGATAAAAGAACTATAAGAAACCTCCTTTGCCTGTTGCCAAAGAGAGGGTCTTAGGTCTTTCCACTGAAGCTTTGGAGAAAAATACTCACTTCCAAGTGATCTTTCAACACTGGAATTATTTTGACCAAACTAAAAACCTCTGAGCTAAAATTTGGTTCACATGTATGCTGGGGGTAGGGGGTTAGGAAGCAAAAGAAACAGAACTGCCCCTCCAACGACTGCCACTGCCTGTAGATTAAAACCCAGGCTCTTTACCTGGTTGGCAGTGCCCTCCTCTCTGACCTCCCCTCTTCTTGCCCCCATCACTCCCAGCACCACCTTCGCGGCCTTCTGTCTATTCCTCCCATGCCTCACGCTTGCTCCCACCCCAGGGCTTCTGTCCGTGCAGTGCCCATCACCTGGTTCTTTACGTGCATCTGTACTTGCTCAGCATTCATGTACCAGCTTGAAAATCACCTTCTCAGCATGTCCTTCCCTGACCCATGTGTATTAGGGTACTCTCTGCAAGTAACAAAGATGACCCCACCAGAAGTAGATGACAGGGCTTCAGTAACTCGCACCGCGTGTAACACGGGGGCAGGGTAATTCTGAGATTGGATGATTCAGCAGCATGAAGATTTCATCAGAGACACAGGTCCTTCCCAATATTTCATTCTGCCATCTTTAGAAAATCAGTAACACCCCCTTCCAGGTGATAGGGTGGCTGCAACTGCTCCAGACCTCACACGAGGACACAGTGGGGATCAGTGAACATGACAGGCATTCACTCCCACGCAGGAAATGCATTAGCAGGGAAAACCTTTACTAGTGGTTCCCCCACTGACCACCCTCCCAGCCCCCTGGGCAGCCCCTGACGTATCACACTAATCACTTTTGGAAGGAGGAGACCACTGTGATTGATGGTGGCAAGAGATCTACAGAAGGGCCCCATCCCCTAAGGTGACCAGTGGGTAAACACTCTAAAAAAAAATGGGAGCTGTGCCAGCAGGACAAGGAGGGAGGCCAGGGTTGGAGACAGAATGACTAATAAGGGACAAGCAGACACAATGATGACAAGATCCATCCAAGTGCCCCAGCCACTCTCTACCACCACACTGGACTGTTAAATCTCTGCATAGAACTGATTTTAGCCTCGTGCGTCTTTCATTCATTTATTTGCTTACGTCTTATTCTCCCATGCAAATGTGAGCCCCATGAGAGCAGGGACCCTGTTGACCGTGTCACCAGAGCATTTCCCAGCATGGCACACAGTAGGACATAGTGAATATTTTTGAAGGAATATATGCAGGTATGAGCCCACGTGCATGCCACTTCTGCCATTCAACCAACCCTCTGTGGTAATCAGATGATGAAATGGACAGGCAGGAAAATCCATCAAGGTTAAACCATCACTTTGATGACCAGGACCCTGTGAGATGGCCCCTGAGCTCATGAACACTCTCATACCTCATGATTTCAGCAAACCATCATAGGAAACTCAGAACAGAATGCAACACTCCTCTTATTTTTTTCTCCTTCTCTGGGGTTTTCTGATTTTTTGATGACAACATTACCCACCCAATTCCCCAACACAGAACTTGAGGCATCTTCTCTACTCTTCTTCCTTTCTTACCTACCTGCACATCCAATAGCCCAGTCCTGAAAAATTCAAAACACCATCCCCTCCTCTCAATTTTCCCTGTTGCTACTTAGATTGTGTTAAAAAAAAAAAAAAAGCTCTAATATCCTTGCCCATTCCAATTCTATGTGCTACTTTGACTCATGTTGCCTTATTTCCCAGGACCCTACATTAAAACTTAGCTATCAGAAAAAGATGGAGTTCATCGTTATTTTGTATAACCCAACATATATCATATCAAGAGTATTTCTGCTTTTTCCTTCCTCAAAAAGGTTACATTTGTGAGGAAAGGGTGGGAGAAAAGGCAGTTCAAGCAGTTACTTTAAATGGCCATTTCTTAACAGTAGAAGAAATACTAGAGCATAGCTCAGGAGTCTTAGTTTGGTATTCAGCCAATTGTGCAGAGCCCAATCTTGTAAAAATCCATCAATATATAAAATAAATGAAACAAAGATAGTCCAACATCTTTTATGATTCTTGGATGTTAGCCATGGAGAACTCCTTGCTTTCAAATTCATATCATAATTTTTGAGATGACTTTAAAGAAAATTTATAGACAGCACGGTAGGCCTTCCTTGGTCCCCTAGTTGGAAAAGTCCATCTCTTCTCTGAATTCTCAGAGCACTCTTTATGGTACATTTATTTTCCTTCTTCATCCTTTCTAACATGTGTTAAGTTATTTCTGACTTCATTGTATCTCCCCTCCTCACCTATGATCTCATTGGCAGCAAAACCTAAGTGTATTAGGGAGTCTTAACTCATTGGGGTCATATCCATGAAATGACCATTCTCATTTCCAATCAAAATGCTTTTGACCATACTCTGTTGAAATTTCCTCTTCAATCCCTTGATGACACTTGGGAATAATATATAACTTCACAGTTACTTTCAGGTATTAAAAGTCCTTTCTATTTTAAAATTTCAATTTCATCTCTGATGCAAAGTTAACCTCATTTGCCTTGTGGGTTGGGCTCATGGGTTGAGAAAATTTGAGTGGGAGGATGTTTGGGCTAATTTTTCTCTTTCTTCCCCTTCTCTCTCAAGACAGGCCGTTAGCTCCTCAGTAGCTGGGAATAGAGAGACTGGATCAGGAGCAGGGAGGGTGTAAGGGTCTTATTCAACTAAGCACAGTTGAGTCTTGTCTTTACAGGACGTTGGCCCACTGATGCCCTCCCTCTGCATGGCTGGCATCTGAATTCTACCTCTCCTGAGTGGCTCCTCCAGGGCCCTGTGTGTCTCCCCAAAGCACAGACCCCTTCCTTGGGAAATTTTGATTCTGATGTCCCTCATTCACCTCCCACCAGTGGACAGTCTCCCCACCGGGTTAGCAGGCTAAGCTCACCCTGTGACATTCTTTTAACCTCCAGGAAAACCACACTGGGGCAGGTCAAATGATGATTGGCTAATCATTGGACTTTCCTAAGTTTTGCCAACTCACTGCCATTCCCTTTGTTTTACTCAGTAGGCAGATCCACTACCTTAGTATGTGTATAACTGAGGGCCAAGACAACCATGGCTGCTTCTTATGGCTAGCCCCAATTGGAGAAGAGATTCTTTAACAGTCCTCATCACTTGACTTTGACAGGAAAAGGGGTAAGGTGATTGCTTCCCACCTGAACAATTCTCATCATCACCAAAAAAAGTTTTGCTCCTTTCTTCCTCCCTGATCTCTTCCTTTACAGGAGCACATTCATCATGCCACGGTTTTCACAAGTCCGGAGTACAGGCACAGTTCAACCTCATCCTTCACTTAGGCTGTCCTAAGGCTGTAATTGAAGTGTCAGCTGAGGTGTCTTCCTATGTGAAGGCCTGACTGGGAAGAATCTGCTTCCGAGGCCACTCGGGTTATTGTCAGAATCATTTTCCTTGCAAGCATATGACTGAAGTTTTCTTCCGTGCTGCCAGCCAGGGACCACTCTTGGTTCCTAGAGCCACCCTCAGTTCTTTGCCACCTGGTCTTCTCCAGAAGCCAGCCCAAAATTGTCAGATCACTTCTTCAAAGCCAAGAGGAGTACCTCTCATTCCTCTCTGTCAAGGCAGAGTCTTATATGATATAATTCCCCAAGAGGAGTGACTATCACAACTCCTTTGCCATATTCTATTGGATTGAAGCAAGTCACAAGTTCCATCTACACTCAACATACAGGAGTGTGGTTCACTGGGGCAACCTTAGTGTGTCTTTACCACACATGGCTTTCCTTCCCTCCTCCTTCCCTGCCTGCCCTCCTTCTTTCTTTACTTATTTTCTTCCTCACATAAATGACTTTTCATGTGCAAATCACACTACGCTAAGTGAGACAAAGATGATTCAGGCAAGCCTCTTGTCCTAGTAAGGCAGGTTACTATAACAGAATGTCATAGACTGGGTGGCTGAAACAACAGACATGTATTTCTCACAATTCTGGAGGCCAGAAATCTAAGGACAGGGCTTCAGCATAGGCAGGTTCAATCAAGCTCCCCTCCCTGGTTTGCAGACAGCATCTTCTCACTGTCTTCTGGATATGGAGATGGAAAGCAGAGAGAGCAATCAAGCGCTCATGTCTCTTCTTCCAATGGTACAGGTCCCAGTCATGAGGACACCACCCTTATAACCTGATCACTTACTTTCCACCTCCATCATACTGGGGCTTAGGGTTTCAACATATGAATGTGGGGAAAACACATTCTGTGCATAGTACCCCTGTCCTCCAAAATTCCATACACTAGTGGAAGAGACCATCCTGTAAACAGCTAGATTGTGCTGATAATAAATGTTGCCATATGTTGGTATGAGCCCCAGCCCAGAACTAGAAGCCCTGGTTTACATGCTAAAAGCAGGAAAAGTTCACAGAGCTGGTGTTATCTACACACACTTTTGGGAAAGGAGGAGAAAGAGGCCCTGCAACTTCTACGCACCGTTGTACCTATCTCAGCCATTCAGCAAATGTACATTGAACAGAAGCTAAAGAATGTGTACAAAGAACTAATCTTCCACATGAGGGGGAGCAAGACTTGGGAAAGACACTTGACATCACAACAATTCCCACATAAAAATTGGTATACAGGCCTTAAAAACTTCAAATGCTTCAAAAATCAGCCTCTTCATTCCATACGTAAGAAGCAGATGAGTTGGACAGAGAGGATAAGAGCAGAGGATTGTGGTCTCAGAAGCAAGAACAGGTGAGTGGGAGGATGGGGCCTCAGAGCAATGGGAGCAGCAGAAGAGGACAGAGCTGTCTGAAGGCTGCTCCCAGACAGGTGGTTCTGGAGGAGTGTAATGGACAGTCATCCAAAGTTACTACTTTCAGACAACCTACATTTTCCACATAACACATACTGATGTTATGAACTGCCCCAAAGAACTTCCTCTACGAGCTCATCAATGAACATTTTGAACTATTTAATAGTAGTACCCATCAAGTTCCTTTCTGGTAATGCCATGCCCTGGGCTACCCCACAGTGTCTAATGCATAAATATGAATAGAACATTGAAAATATCTTTAAACAGGGTTATGGAGGGCCCACAGAGTCACCTCTTCGACCTTTGTGCTCCTCTGTCCATTTCAATCATGGTGAGAACAATCGTGATTAAGATGGAGAGAGGAAGGATTGGGGAAGTTTATATTTGAAAAGCATCACACCATTTAATTCTTTTTTTCAAAAATTGGCTTTATTATATTTAATCTTCTTTATAAAAATGAGGAGAAACTGGAAAACTAGAACTCTTGGAACAGATAGGACACTAAGTATAAAAATATTACAATCAGAATTATGATAGCTGTGTTTAAGTACACCCAAAGCAGCAAAACTTGGTTTCAGTTTGATGTTTAATGAAGTTAGCATGGATCAACCAGACATGTGATTGTCAAGGAAAAGAAATGGGAGATAAACACGTGCAAAATGTCATTAATAACATGTGGTTGAAGATTGTGACTAAAAATGAAGATGTAATTATAGGGATTTTAGAGTATTTTAAGCTTTCTGGAAGGGAGCCCTTATCATTCTGTGAATATCTATATCTTTCACACATTTGAGGTTAGCACATGCATGTTTTTGGAACGTGTATATACAAAAAGAGAACGCCAACAAAAATGTTTTCATTAAGGAACATCGTGAGCTAATGACTGTCCCCTGAGCACAGTGCATCTTGAAGATCTTATTCTCAACATACACAGCTCATAACATTATTATTTATTTGGGTCTCACCTTCAAGGTCTATATCCAAATCTACTTTCTTTTGTTTCTAATTCTGGTCTTTTCTTTCACTATAGATTCTAATCATTTTGCTCAACATTATAATCAAGCAAGAGAAGAAGCTTACGAAAATCATCGCAAATGTTTCTCAGCCTGGTTCTGCTCTTTCCCTGTGTCCTTCATTTCAGAGCATTTGAAGTTTACAGACCTTCTTATCATCACAGTAACAAACTCCTTAAAAATCAGGCAAGGCCTTGTTATTAGGAAATAAATGCAATGGAGATCAACTTTGCACTGGCTGTGACAAAAACTAAACTAAAGCAAATGAAGTCCCCATGCAGCAGACTAATATTCTCTTTCAAACACTACAACAAAGAGAAATTTAAGAAACCCTAAAGGGCAAATATTTTGATGGGCATTGTTTTAAATATCCTTTCTAGAATTTCACTGTCTTGCTGGTTACTGTCTTGGTGCATTTCTTTGTTTTCTAAGTGCTTTCAACAGATAGCCTTTTTTCCTGCAAACCTTTAGCAAGTCAACTACCAAGCATAAAATACCTACAATGAGCAATACGGTGCACAGTTGAGCTTACCTATGAGTTTTTAGTTTAGCAGGGAACTGCTGCATGTATTCTGACAAAAAAGTAAAAATATACAAATGCATGAAAAGATAAAACCTTGGGGGAAAAAAACATCTTCCCAAGGGTTTTTGGTGAAGGTAACACTTGAGCTGGTTTTGAAGGTTTGGTGACATTTAGACATGCAGAGATGAAGACATCTGTCTAAGTCTGTTAAGGCTGCTAGAACAAGTTACCCCAAACCCTAAATCCGAGTATGATTATCTTTACTTTATAGTTAAAGAGGCTCAGGAAGTTTACATAAATGGCTGAAAACCTCAAAGCCATGAATAAATAGAGGCTAGATTCATATTCAGAACAGCCTGTTCTTTCTACTCGGCCCTGTGCTTAGATCATGAGGGAAATGGGAAATGGGAAGGGTCATGGTTCTCTAGGCTCAAGGTCAGTTTTTCTCATTCTTTTCTCTCTCGCGGCTGTGTCTTGTCCCCTCTCCAAACCCCAGAGTCACCACAGTTTTCATTGTGGCAGGTGGATTTTTTCCCTCTTTCCATTACTTTTTCATTGCTCCTTCCAGAACTAACTCTGTGAGAGAAGGCTGTGCTTTGTAACTCAGAGAGGAATCTCAACCCCTTTGAGCATAAAGTAGCAGAGGTGACCTGCCCAGTGCAAGGGAAGGTCACACAAGGTGGACTCAGAGATAGCATGTACTCTGTGGCTTCTTTCCAAGATTGCCACCATGGAGAAGGATGTAGAGTTTCTTAGTCAGCCCATCTGGGTTGAAGCCTAGGTCACCTCCAAATATGTCCTATTGGGCCAATCATTTAACCCCTCACAGTCTCAGTTTCTTTATCTGTAACCATCCATTGCTACTGGTTTTCACAAAAAGATGTCCTCACAGTTGCTGGTCCTGGGGGACTTGGGTCTTACGTATCCTGATAGAAACTCTACCTCTCCTCTCTATAAACTGGATTCTTTGGACAAACCCCTATTTCACCCCACTAAGCCTCCTGGGCATCACCCAGGTAGAACCCAGGGACCCTTCAGCCCACCTGGTCTACACAACTCCCACCCCTCACTCCTGAGTTCAAAGCAATAGCCTCCTGTTTTGCCCCTTCCTTCTACCAATTTATTCTCCACTCTGATTCCAGATGGATTTCTTTTAAAGTGCAAATCTATTCATGTCACTTGCCTACTTAAAATTCCATAGTCGCTTCCTTTTGCCCTCAGAATCAAGTTCAGACTCATCCTGGGAGAGAATTACATGCCCAGGGCACTGTCCTGCCCCCTCCCTATAATTTCTTACTTTCCAGCCACAATGAACTTCTCTTGGTTCATTTAAGGGGCCACATTGTCTCCTGCCTTGGGCTCTCATGATGCTTTATTTTGTTACACTCCCCCCACCCACCTTCCCATACCCCACTCACTCACCATTCCTCACCTAGTTAACTCTTTCTTATCACTTACATCTTAGCCTGAGCCTCACTTTAGGAGTCGAGCCTTTTCATACCCTGTATGTCAAATTTCCTCACCCATTTACAGGTGTCAAAGTTCCTTCTGCTTTGACCCTTTTAAAATTCAGTCCTCACCCAGACTGCAAGCCCCACAGGAGCAGGAACCACATCTGACTTGCATCTCACTATATCCTGACACAATGGGGCATCAGAGACAAGCCAACAATTTCATTCGTTCCTTTACTCACTCTTCAGGAACCACATCTACACTCTAAAGACAAAATAAGACTAAGGGTGAAGGGGTGGAAAACAATATTTCAGGCAAATGGAAATCAGAAGAAAGGAGTAGTTGCAGTCTTATTTGAAGATGCAAGTGGATTTATACCAATAAAAGTAAAGAAAGACAAAGATGGACACTATATGCTGGTCAAGAAACAATACAAGAAGACATATCCATTCTAAATATATATGCATTAAACTTTAATGCTCCCAGATTTATAAAACTGGTCTGAACAGTATGATATACTACAATACCATAATAGCTGGGGATTTCAACACCCCACTGACAGAACTGGACAGATCCTCTAAAGAGAAACTAAACTAAGTAACAAGGGACTTAAATGCAATCCTAGAACAATTAGGCTTAATAGACACATACAGAGCATACCACCCCAAAACTACTGAGTGTACATTCTTCTCACCAGCTTGTGGATCATACCCATTCACTCACTCACTCATTCTGTTGTACATCAGCTCTTTCCACTGTGGTGAATTTGCATTTCTCTCCCTTTTTTATCCCTTTTCTCTGCTACCTCCAGAGATTAATCATTTTTTTTTTCCAGAGGGAAGTAAAATTTTTTATTAATATAAACAATAATCTTTCCTTATACAGGTAATATGGCCAGTTAAAACTCTTATTTTGGATCCTGATGGTCCAGTGCCACCAAAATTATCAGACATAGCATCCAGCTGTGAGATAGAAAAACAATTATTTAAAATAAAACAACAATTTTTTTATGAGGATTTATGTTTAAAATAATGTTGCTCAAGAAATATTTTAGCTTGCCCGCCTGCCACGTGCCCTCACCAGCACTGACTGAGGGATCGCTGAGGGATTTCTTGCCCGGGCTTGGAAATGCACCACCCATGGGGTAGGAAGTAACATCCCAGGGCTGGGTTGTTTTTGTGCTCAGCATTGTCGCTGGGGTCTCTCTGATTTTTGTGCATTTTTTTAAAGAAACGGTCCTTTTCCTTGGGTGAGATTATTTGGGAAACATTTTATAATTGATTTTTTGGCAAGAGTATTCCTGCTCTGTGCAGTCACATGGGTAAAAGTTTGAACCCATCAAGGTGGGCTACAAACCTGGGGTGCCCAGTTTGTCTGCTTCTGGACTCCAGGGATTAATCTTAAGAGAGGACTGTGCTTGGTAACCTTCCAAAGAACAAGACTCCCAAACTCTTTGAGCATAACACATTTCAGGTGTTGATTTTTACAGTGTAAGAGGTCAAGTGGTTTTTAGAGTCTCTGGCCTGAAGCCTAGCCTCTCCTCTCCTCTTACCCTGGGATACAAGGCCCTCATTCTGCCCTAGCACCAGGATTGGATGGAGCATAAAAGGACTTTCTACTAAAATATGAAGGATAAATTTGAAGAGAGGAGCAATATAATGAAAAGATGGCCAAGAGGTTGTGTGGAAGAAGAAAACAAAAGGTAGAAATTATAAACAGATCCTGAGAGACTAAAACTAAACCTTCCCAACCTAAAATTGGACTAGATACATCATCTGAACTTCTACCACCCAATGGATTCTGGATGATTTGAGACATTTATTGCTTAAGCCTGAAATAAAGGACTGACTGATGTTTGCCAAAGTTGCCTGTATATGCTTGTAAATGCTGGATGGTTTTGTGAGCAGTCCTCTGCGGCTGACAACGGTGGCTACCTACATATAACTACTTCCTCCTCCCCTAGGAAGAGACTGAAGCTGGGTGTGTTTCCCAGGCTCCCTCACAAGCAGCTATGCATACCAACTGCATGGGCAGGTTTAGGGAAATGGGATGTGGACAGCAACTACACGTGAGACTTCTGTGTCATCTCCAAGTCCCTTGCCCTGGCGGTCTTCTATTTGCCTTGACATGAGCTGCATCATAGAGGGAACAAGGAAAAATCCCCAAGAAATTGTAAAGCAATAAAATGAAAGAAAGGAGGCTTGCCCAATAAATGACTGCAGGAAGCTGAGTAAGCACCCCAATCTCAATTGCCCCCAACCTTGGGCACGTTCAGTGAGAGTGCAATAAATTTTTGTCTTTCTTAATTCATGGTATTTTGAGGTATCTTCATTATGGAAGGTTAGCATTTACCAAATTAATAGAAGGGTGTTTTTTTTTTTTCTTTGTCAAAGATATAGATCTAGGTTTTCAAATTTTGGGTTTGTGAAACAGCAGAGTTTCCAGAATGTGTGTTGCCTTGTGATGCCATATAGCAATTCTAATAGTGCTCCCTTGGGACTTATTTGGCCAGGTAAGGCAACACACTTTAAATGCTTATTTGGTCAGGTAAGGCAACACACTTTAAATGCACACTTTAAACACCTTGAATTCCAATGCATTTTGAAAATGTCCTATGAAAATATATGCATATATGAAAATATATGTCAGGTAAGGCAACACACTTTAAATGCTTATTTGGCCAGGTAAGGCAACACACTTTAAATGCACACTTTAAACACCTTGAATTCCAATGCATTTTGAAAATGTCCTATGAAAATATATGCAAACCTTTTATCCATTTTTCTATATAGCTCAGTTGATATGCAAATGCCATTTAAGGCTCAGCTCACATACATCCTCCTCCAAGAAGACTTCCCTGAACTCTTCCTATACTTCCAATCAGTCTCTTTTCTCTCAGGTGTCCTATGTGGCAGTTAAGTCTCTGCTACTAAGAGTGGTGTCATGGTATCTGTGTACAACTTCTCTCTCTCATCAGGTTCCAGGCTATGTCACCACTTTGCATCATTACTCACTCATTTATTGAGTATCTATTATGTACCATGTACTATGCTGGGTGCTAGGGATAGAGAGATGAATGAAACACAACACTTGTCCCCAGAGTCTGATAGAGGGAGAGAGACACATAGGTGAAAAATACATTTTTGTATTGCCACATGTCCTGTGGCAAGTGCTACTACAGAATCATGAACTGAGACAGACAACTCCAGAGTTTGGTCTCCAGTGATTTGAAAATGCTTATCTTTAGCTTGGCTGCTGAGGTCAGTTGTCTGCAGCCTCCCTGGGATGATGACACACTCTGACCCTTGGGTTCTATCTTTGGACTTCTCCACAGCCATCAAGACCTGCTCAGGGCCCAAACTCATCAAATTGTTCACATTAAATATGTGCAGTTCATTGTGTATCGATTATACTAATAAAGCTGTTTTTAAAAAAAGAACTCCCTGGGAATGAAGCTGAATAGAGGGCCACCAGAGAGTTCATGGCCTTGCCTCTGTCCCCAGGGAACTCTCACTGTGCCTGAGAAGGCTTTACACACAGCTAGCTCACAACGGGCGTGAGCAGATCCTCTGTGGGTGGACCTAGAATCTCTGTTATTTGGGCCTCTTCCTGATTCTTATTAAGATTTTAAAAGAAGACAACTTCTTGTGAAATGTCTTTAGTCTAAAAGCAAGTTCTTTCAATGGTGGAGTCAGAGACAACCAAAGGCCCAAGAAACAAAATCAAACCTATGAATTCAATTAAAATATAACAAAGCCACCAGTTATGGAGAGACACGAAGACAATGAAGCCTAATTATATTTTGGTGAAACACAGGCTTTCAAGCAGAATTTTATAACTGTACATGAATCTAGCAGAGGGAACTATGGACAGTAGGGGCCCAACTTGTTTAATCCAAATTGACTTTCATAAGAGCCCACTCCTCAAGCTCCCATCCAAATGTGATGCATCCTATATTTTTTGATCTCAAGCCTCAGGCTTTTCCTGAGAGAGAGAACAAGGTTAATTAGGAACAGCCAAAATTCCCATAATGACAGTTCTTTAAGGACAAGTCCTTGGAGTTCATATACTCCAAAGTTCCATGGAAGCATCAATAGGAGCCTTTCTGGGAAACCTGACAGGTGCACAGTGACCAGCTGACTGTAGAGAGAGAGACACCTAATCCGTGTAGAATATTTAAGGGGATTTTAAGGTAAGAACAAATCAAGAAGCAATTGAAGTTTCTGAATCAAATGTCCCCTACATTCTGCATTCTGTCTCCCAGTTCCACATTCTCTTTTCATGCAGGTTTGGCAACAAAAGAATACACAGGACATTGACAATAACCACTGGGGTAACTTGAAGGGAGTCTTCCCCTGGAGGGGGCTGGGATTCAGGCTGCACAAAAGCTGCCCCTAGTCTGCCAAGATTACTCATCAGATCAACAGCTCCTGCCAGATCAACAGCAGGCGTGTCCTGAAGCAAGCTGCCCACCACAGAGCCCACTCTCCACCTGTCTCAGATGGCCCCATATAGAATCCTGAGAATGATGATCTAGAAAAGCGGGAGGGTTACCAGCCTGGGCCAGGGCATGGTGGGGCCGAGGGGAAGCCAGCTGACTACATATTACTGCAGCTGGGCCACGCCAAGGGACTCTCAATGGCAAAGGAAGAATCCACCCTCCAGTGCTGCCTCTGTGGACATCAGCTCTAGCCCTGCTACAAGAGCTACCCTGAGTCATGTCCCCAGCACCAGGGAGGTGAGAACCAGCAAAGTCATGAGGCGTGTGGGGCAGTGCTAGGAGCAGCTGTATAACACAGCAGTGCAGGACAGGACAAGGCTGAAGGTTAGCTATTGTCAGTGCTAAGTAGCTGGGACTTTCTCCTGGGCAAGAGAGAGCCATAGATGGATTCAAACCATGACAGTTCTCTGGTTGCAGGTGGTGCCTCCAAAGGCTGTGTAAAGAATGAGTGAGCACAGAGGTTCTCAGAGGGTTCAGGGACACCTGAGGACTTATTAGAAATGCTTGGGCCCTATCTTAGACCTAATGCATCACAATCTGTTGGGAACCCAGAAATCTGTGTTTGGGGTTTTCTTTATAATTTTTAAAATATTAGGGGGTACAGGTGTTCTTGTTACATGGTGAATTGTATGATGCTTAAGTCAAGGGCTTTCGGTGTGCCCATCCCTAGAGTAGGTGCCCGTTGTTCCAACAGGTCAGCTTTTATCCCACACCCCACACCCCACTCTCTTTCCTTCTTGGTTTCTCGTGTCCTTCACATCTCTCTGTGCCTGTAAATGCCAGGAAGACCTACATGTGGGCAGCGACAGTCCCAAAGAGGGGGGAATGTGGCCTCTGGGGAGGCCAGAGGAGCAACCCTGACACAGCTGTGACAGAAGAGGCTCCAATGGAGCTCCAGTGGCACAATCGGTTAGCGTGCAGTACTTATACAGAAGAGGCTCCAGGAAGACCCTCCAAGAAGTCCCTGGGCCAGTCAGAAGGAGGTGCCATTTGCCAAGAGAGGAAACACCAAAGGTGGGGAAGGAGAGGCAGGTTTGTGGGGAGTAGTGTGGAAAGTCCTCCCCTTTACTTCCTTCCCTCCCGGCAGCTACCCAGGCCCTCGATCCATTCTAGATGACTAGGAGGGAGCATGAAGTTAGGACCCAGTGTCAGAGAAGTGGCCACCCCAGACAGGTTCAGTCAGCTGACCCTCAGAGAAAACCTGCCCTAGAGATCAAATCTGGGAGCCGCCTGGTGTCAAATACAGCTTATAGGAGGATGTGGATTTGGGGACTAGGCCAAGGAAAAAACAAACCAAAATGGAGTCACTCCTGTCAAAGGCCCTTGTCCACCAAGCTGACACTAAGTGGTTTATATGACCTGAGACATCGGGAGAATCCCTAACAAAGCCAGTTTTAGCCAGCATGATGCTGAAGTCCCCTCTGCTTTAACCTTCACGAGGAAAGTACTTTGAATGGACCGATCCACTTTTTTCTCCTTGTTTCTACTTTCCTCAGCCCTGTCCCATCTATAAATACCCACTACCCACATTACAAAGCTGAGATCTCAAACCTCTTCTGGTTCTGAGAGTTGCCAGAGTTATGAATCACTCTTCACTCAAACTCTGTTAAACTTATTTTGTCTTGAGTTTTTCTTTTATCGCTGGTCTCATGACTTGTTCTACCACTTAGCAGCTTTGCCAGCTGCTCAGCCTCCATTTCCTCATCTGTAAAATGGGATAGTAATAGTAAGACGCATGTTTTAGGATTCTGGTGAGAACGAAAAGGGAAGGTATGTCCACGAGAAGCATTTAGAACAGTTCTGCGAGGCAGCACTCGTATCAGGTATTAGCTATTTTTATTCTTATTATCATTTCTATAATCCAGAGAAGTAAAGAGACTTGAGGGAACAACCAGGCTGTCTGTGACAGTCAGTCTGAGGGGCTGTCTGGCCCTGGACCCAGTGGGAATTCCGGGCCCCACTTCCACCAGGTACAGCCCCTCCCTTCCTAGGTGACTGCTCCCACTCTCTGCTTGCCTCCTCCTCAGCGGTCTTCTCAGCTGGAATCACCTTGAGTCACCACATAGGACTGCAGGATATTTAAACAGATCTTTAAGAAGTGAAAAAGATCTCTACACCATGTATTTGCTGAACACGTCCTGGGCACTAAGTCCTGGAAGACAGAGTCCCTGGCCCCCAGGAGCGTTCTGGCTGGAGAGTGAAACATGGATGTAAAAATCAAGAACAGCTAGGATGGGGCAGACAGAGCAGCAAGAAGGGCCCGAGAAGAAGGCATTTACATCTCCCTAGAACCTCCCACCCCGGCAAGCAGCTTCACAATTTGTGTTTTCATTCTGGAATCATCAGAGCACGATAAACCTGCTACTGGGACAGGAAAGCCAGGATAGCACCAGCTCTTTTTTTCCCTCCCCCCACATGTCCCATCTTTTCTAATCTGGGTTTTGGAAGCAGAGCCCGCTGGCAGGAGCAGAGACAGCACCATCCAAGCTCTGAACAGGCAGATCTCCCAGAAGAAGCTGGGGAACAGCAACTATCAGCCCCAACCAGGACAACCTGGGGCAGGACTGAGCCCCAGAGCCTGGGACTGATTAAACTTCCCTCTTGCAGCCGTGGTCAGTTGGATAGATGGACAGAGTGAAATAGGATCCCGGAAGGGGCTCTGGGAACTAAACGGAAAGAAAAAGGTCCAGAATCCCCAGAAATCCAAAGGCTGTGGAGAGAGGAGGAGAAATACCAAGAAGAGAAAAAAGATTTGAACTGGGAAAGCTTCAAAGGAGGAAGGACCTAGGAGAGCCTGGATGATGGAGATATCTCATAACTTCTTTTCCAGCTGGTCCAAGGGAGCAAAGAAATTAGATCACGAAGACTGCAAAGAGAAGCTCGAGAAGGGTCGGCAGAAGAGAGTGTGTGCTGGTGACCCCACCGCAGGCTTAGAATTAGATGATGATTCTCCCAAACACAGCACAGAGGTGAAGTGACCCACTGATTAGGAACAAATGTGCTCTGTGATCCCTGCAGGGCAAACAGCTTTATTTTTTTTTCCAGACTCTGAAAAAGGATCCCCTCTCACCATGGTTCCCATCATCACCGCAAGGCTCGTTCGTTGCACAGAAGGCTGTTTTTACTGAGACTTATCTGGGCAAGGCAGAGCCTTCAATAGCATCTCATAAGAGTACAAGCTCTTTATGTGGGAGAAATAATGAAACACCTTATTGGCGAAACAAACATCAAAGTGCAAAAGCATTGCTCAGACTAAAAAAAAAAAAAAAAAGAAAATTATTTCCTTCTGCACCCACCCCATAAGCACAAGTCCCTTCCAAATGGGGATGTTTGGATTTGGGGGATTTTTTTCTTTTTTGCCTTTTTTGTTCCTAGTCAGAGTTTAATAAAGATACAAGACAGTTGCTGCATTTCAAGGGAAACATAGGTTCCTGTTATTAAAGGAGAGTAGCTAGCGATTATATCCTCAGATCATCATAAGGGGCCCTCATCCTTCATTCTACACATTTGAAAATATGAAGTTTATGTTTTATCCAAAAAGTAATAAGTGAACACTATAGAAAATAAAAATAGAAGAAAAAAGGAACCAACCCTAGTGCTATAACTCAAAGAAAATTACTTATATCTTATTGTAATTCTTCCCAGTCTTTTTGTCCCTATGTATGTAGTGTTCCATATTAAATTTCCTTTCTGAAAAATCAGTAACAACAGTAGAGCTACTTGGAATTTTTTTTAAGGGACATAGTAGACATGTGTTATTTCCGACTGACTGACCAGCAGCTCCTTCAACTTCCTTTGGTAATTGTGGCCCTACCATCTTTGAGGTGTTGTTTTTTTGTCAAATGCTTAGTGAGAAGGCCCCTTGGAATGCCTTGTGTTCTCCTGATCCTGGAAAGGTAAGTAAAGCCAATCGGATGCTTCCTTGCTAGAATCTGAAGCTCGAATAAAGTGACAAAAGAAAAGAAAATGAACATTTGAAGCTTATACATGCCAATGCAATTTTCATGCAGGAATGTGCATTGTTCCTGCCACCTCTGTACCCCACTGTCCTCCAGAAATGCCTTAGTTCCTAAGACACTTTTTCTAAATTTTCATGCATTCTGTTGGCTCTTCCAATAAATTTCTTTTTTGCTTAAGGCAAGAAAAGTTCATTTCTGTTGCTTACAACCAAAGAATCCTAAATGAAAATGTGGTTAAAATGAGCATAGGGATGGTAAGAGACATTATGTTATGTGAACAAAATAATAAGGGACTACGTTCTAAAGACTATTGTTTAATTACTTGTGGGACAAAATATCATCAGTTGAGACTCTGCCAGAATTGCCATAAAACACGGGATAGTCCTAACTAATACCTACTACTAAAATCAGTTCAATTTATCAGTATGAATAAGAACACACGTCCTGGCCAGAAGGCCTGGGTTAAATCTCACACACTAGCCCTGTGACTTTGAGCGGGTAGCTGAACCCCTCTTGTGCCACCATTTCTTCATCTGTAAGAATATGGAAACTATAATAGATTCAAAATCAACAGTTGAATGACAAAACACACATAAAGATTTTAAGCAGAAATCCTTCAGTATAATGCTGGTTATTGTCAGTATTATTCTTCTGTATGAATTTGCTTTTCAGAATCAAGGTGATTGAAGAAAATCATAGTCTTCTAGTTGGATTTTATTTCTATCACTTAATTTGACAATCTTTCCCTTTTAATGGGAACAATAGGTTTCACTTAAGGCATTCCAGAAAGTTAAGATAGTTTGTGTTAATGTTACTATTTTGCTTTCTATTTCTTTTGGATTCCTGGCTTCTTTTGGATGTAGTAAGTGTTCCAATTCCTTCTCTCAATAGGTAGGTAGATAGTTAAATGGATGGATGGATGATAGATGATAGATAGATGTAGATAGATAGATAGACAGAGTTGCCATTCTTTCAGTGGTTACTCTAAAAATGATAATATACACCCTTGACTTAATTTAAATCTCATATAAATTCACATTTTACCAGTAGGTCATGCAAGGAACTTAGAATCTTTTCATTTTTGATTCCTTTTACCCCCATTGCACCTCATGTGCTATTATTAGTGTACATTTGAGGCTCCCATAACATCATTCAGCTTCAAGGAAAATTTGCTTTTATTTCTATCAAAAAGCTAGGGTGAAAAATCCAATCACAGGTTTTCTTTTTCTTTTCTTTTTTTTTTTTTTTTGGGGGGGGGTTGGTTTTTGGTTTTGTTTTGTTTATCAGGCGCAGGCCAGGTTTGAACGCCCCAGCCCTGGTGCATGTGGCTGGCGCCCCAACCACTGAGCTATGGGCGGCCAACCCAATCCCAGATTTTCTGAGATTTAGATGATTTGGAGCTGGGCTTCAGTCTTTGTGAGGCTGGTTGATTTTAGTCCTTCTTTACACACTGAAAGGGTTTCTCGGCCTCAGAAACCCTGCGATATTTTGGACCACAAACTTCTTGTTTGGGAGCTGCTGTCTTATGCACGGCAGGATGTTCAGCAGCCTCCCTGGCTTCTACCCACAAGTGGCCAGTAGCACACCTTCAGTCATGGCAACCAAAAGTGTTCCCAGACTCATCAAATGTCCTTTGACAGGGCAAGAGTGTCCCCATTGAAAACTACTGTCCTAGGGTGTGGGCCTACAGGATCCCAACCAAAAGCCCCAACCCTTGACACCATCCAAACTCCACTCACCTCTCAACCTCTTTGTTGCCACTTTGCAATGAGGGGAAAGCTGTTCCCATAGACAGCTCACCTCTTGGGGTTCCCTTCTCTCATAGGTCTTAGACCCCCAGATTCTCCCTGCCATGTTAACCTGATCAGTGCCTTCACACAAGTATGAGTCCATTTGCTTTTCTAGTTTTCAACAGAAACATTGATCTGAAATGACCTAGATCATCATTGCAGAACTCAAGAATAACAATCATTCGGAAGCAAAATTTTAAATTATTTCCATTGAATATATACAGAGGACTGAAGGTTCTCTGCAGAGTCTTTTGGTGCAGTGTGCAAAGAAGGAACAGGTTACAGAAAATCACAGGCCTGTGCTTGGAGGGGACTGAATTGTTCCCTGTTTGGGGCAGAGCCCTGGGCATAGACAGATGTTCAGCAGCATTTTTGGCTTCTGAAGCCATAATACAAGTATCTGTCCTTAGTGGAGTTTACACTCAAGAAAGTATACAAATACATGCACATTTTAAAAGCCAAAATAGAAAGACTTCAATTGAACTACAAAGTACTTACACATCTAAAAAAAAAAAAAAACATGTAATAGAAAACTGTGGAAGGAGATGTTTATTACAAGCTAAATTGAATTCCCTACTTTTTACAAGCTGTGTGACCTTGGCCAAGTCGAGGCTCAGGGTCTTCTGCAAAATGAGACTGTGGGATTAGATGATCCATCACCACCGTCACTTCCAGCCCTGACAGACAAGAAGTCTATCAGGAAATGGGTTTGTGATCATTTAGAACACTACCTGCAGCCAGAGGGAAGCAGTGTGTTTATGAAAAAATCAGTCAAATCTGATTGACCTGCTCCCATTTCGAGTGATGTTCCCAGGTGGGAAAGGAAAAGAAACTCATCAGATGTGGGATATCTGGTTTCCAGATCCTCTGACAAGATGCATCAGAATGTCCTGGGGAAACAGAGAGATGCGGGCCCAGGGAACAGACAGCGTGAGTAGTTTGTAGCTCATTGATTCCAAGGCCTGGAGAATTCTGATGGACAGGTGGATGTAGATGGACAAGGACCGTCTCTGGCGTTACCGTTCCACAGAACAGCAGCCTCTCACGATTTGTATGCCAGTGAGAACATATTTCATTAAAGGCATGTGTTTTGCAAAAATTGGATTTAAAAGGTGGACTCCAAATCACGTTTCTGCGCACCGTCCTGCAAGGGCCACTGTCTCCCATACATGAAGGACTGTGGTAGCTGTTTTTTGCCTTCCTATCTGCCTGAGTCGGTGCACCCTACAGCCGGCTTCATGACAGTGCCTGGTGGGCCCTCTGATTCCTGAAGCTGCTGCCCTGTCTTTCTTGGTCACGTCCCCACACATGACACCCCTTTGCACTTTGTTCACCAAAGTACCACTAACTAACAACACAATTGCAGGCCACAGATTTCTACTGAAGGTTTGGGAGAAGCAGACAGTATTTACAGCAGAGAGCAGAAAACAGCTTCAAACTAAAATTCAGACACCAGACCCCTGGGAATATAGTTTCCACATGCTGCCACAGAGAATGCCTGAGCAGCTTTGTTGTCTCAGCAGCCTGCAACTGGACTCTGTAGGCTGTGTCCCTCCCTCTACGCTTCCCTAAGCTCCTGGGTCCTGGCAGTGACTCATCTTGCTTGTCATTGGATACTCAAAATTCGGCCCTATTTTGCTGCACCAATGCACTATGGTCTCTGCTGACCTCCCCTTTACCATCCAATTTATGGCCAGTGTGGGCAGGGAACAAAGTGCAAGAGGGAGCTGCTTCTATACAACTAGATGTCCACCCATGGAGTTTTCCTAAAATATAGATGCCTCCCCCCAAGGGGAAAATGTTGCCTTTATTTTTATACAGTGGAATTTGAAAGGTCTCATCTAACTCTGAGATTCTATGATTCTGGGTTTTTACTAGATCTATCTTCAAATGGCTAAATGTTTAAGAAACAATGAAAATCAGTTTCGCAAGCCCCGGATGGGAGGATTAAGGCTCGCAAGTTGTGGGAAGCAAAGGTTCCTAGAACACAGTGGTGACTGTTCCTGTCTGCGTTTGTACAGCCTGAAAATACTCTCATCCCCATGCAATAAACAGAAGCTGAAAATCCAGAAGAAGCCTGGAGCAGTAACAGAGGATGAAGGGGAGCAAAAATGAGTTGGAGCAGGACAAAGAAAGCGCGAGTGCCAGGGTGCAGCCTGAAAGAGGAGCTGACTGCATGGGACTGGGGGTTCGGGTCCCCAAACGCCACCCTGGCGTTTCCCTCCCCCTTTGGAGCTGGGAGAGGGGCTGAGAGCGCGTGGGCAGATATTCGCAGGGTCCTCCGAGTGCTCCTGCAGGAAAGTGGGAGAGAGGGAGCAGATGGCTCTGAGGAGAGTGGGCGGGCCTGACGTCAAGTTTATGTGCAGTCCCATCTCCCCAGGTCCCCCCCAGCAGATCCGCCACCTGAGGCCTCGTTCCTCTTTGGCACCTCTTCTCTGCCCTACCCCGGACCGCAGCGATCTTCTAATAATCATAACTGCGGCCCGGTCAAACGCGTGACCTGGCCTCACCTATTCCAGGAGCCCCATGAATGCCTCGGTAGGGTCTTCTCTCGTTAACCCACCCATGCTCAGCAGATACCTGGGAAATCAGCAATGAAATATCAAGAAGCTTCTTAACTTCGTGGGGATTTCATTCCCGAAAAGGGAAAGAACAAAGACATTAAGTGGCGAGATGAGAACAGCTCCTCGAGGGCAGCCTGCATGGGACGCGCGAGGCCGGGCCGCAGCAACTCCGAAGTCTCTGCCCTGAGCGGCCCCGGGACCTGGAGCACCTGCCATCTCTGGAGGGAGGTGCGGAGAGCCCCCCTCAGCCCCTCTGGCCGCCTGCTCTATGCACATTTGTGTTCCTAGCCGTGCAGCCTTCACGCCCAGGTGTCTTTATCTGAGCCTTGTTCTAAGGTCCTCTGCGGGCATCCGCGCCAAGGCCCACCTGTGGGTGGAGGGAAGGCAGCCTTAGAGTCAGTGTTTCCCTCTCTGACTCAGTACCGGGCGCTTTTCCACTTCCCTACACCCCACTTCCCCTGCCCAATCCCACAGTCCAGAAAACTGCTCCTTCCATAACTAACCCTCCCCCGCCCCAGCCCACCCGGCCCCGCACCCCTGAGCCTGGGCCGTGTTCCTCCCAGGGCGTCCTGTCCGGCGGCCCCTCTCCCTGGGACGGTGGTCCCACCGCCCTGACAGCCCACAAGCCGGGCAACTCTGCACCGTGTCCTCTCGGGTACCCCGTGTCCTGGGGCTCTCCTCTTGTTCACACTGTCGCACTTAGTGAAAAGGGCTGAGCTGGGGCTTCCGATCCCACTCCCGGATGCTTTAATCCGTGACTCCTACCCCTGGTGGCTCAGCTTTTTCTCCAGCGCAGCAGAGCTCCTGACCAAAAAAAAAAACAAACTAAAAATAGCCATGTAGAATGTAAGAAGATATCCAGTGGAATTTTTGGTATTGTCTTAGGATTTGGGCTGAAGCCCAAAGCTGAGAACAAGAAATGATAAATAAAACCCTCCCAGCCCACCCCCGGGAAATCGGAACAAAAAACGTAAGGGAGTAATCCACCTATTCAGGAATTCCAAATCAAAAGACAAAGCCACGTCACCTCTGCCCCCCCAGCAGGGAGGGAGGTGACTGCAGGCAGGTGGGAAGGGTGGTCTCTGTCACTAGTGCCACCATGGGACCTGAGCAGAGGGTTACAAGAGACTTCTTAGAGAGCTTTCTAGTCTCCCAGGACACAGGGAGCAGAGAATGGGAACAAAGGAAGACGCTGGCTGCAGCCGCCACTGATGGTGGAGCTGAGGGAGAAGGCGGCTTTCAGAGGGGCTGTCCCTCCATTGTCACAAGATGGGGTGCCTGATGTTTCCAGCAGATACCGTGCAAAGCCCCTGGCCTGAGTCATCAGAAGAGGCTGCCCAGGGAGAGAGAGACCAGCTCTTAGGCAGAGGGATTGCGAGGCAGAGTGAGAGAAATGAGGTGGTCAAGATTCACAGGCCTGGGGACCCTCCTGTGGGTGGGTCTCCTGTGGGGGTCTTCCTTCCAAGGAAGGGTCAGTGACATTTGACAGCCAAGAGGGAATGCAAGCACCACCACCTACCTAAAAAGATCTTCTTGCCCACTTACCTCTCATTCCTCCCTGATCCCTTCTCTTCAGCCTGTCTCTGAAAATGCCAGAAGCCCAGTAAGGAGCCAGGGGGAAGGAGGAGGTAGGAAAATGGAGGACAAGGCCTCAGTGCTGCCAGGAGTGTGGCTCAATAAAATCTAAGTCAACCTTAAGCCCAGAGGGAGAGGGAAGAACACCTAAAACTGGAAAAAGAACTGAAATTTTGACACTAAATTGGGCTAAACTATTTAATATCTAAAAACAAGATGATTTTAATACCCCCAAATTATTGTAAAAGCCATGGGATTTGCTTGCAATGTTATTTTTGGCAAATCCTTCCCAAGCAGGCTTGAAACTGTGGTGGGTGAAAAAATAGAGTTATTTCCTTATCATATCTTACCAAATATAGCTTGTTTAAATGCCAGTTATAGAGGCAAAAAGGAAGCTGAGAAGGAGACAAGTAGAGATGAAATCTACTTTTGAAATTGCCACCCGGGAAGGCTGGAGAGACGAATAACAGAGAGACAGGAGTCCTCCCTGTGAAGAAAGCCTCATTCCAGGCTGAGGGAAGATATGTGCAAAGGTCCTGTGGCAGGAAAGAGGAAATGGCGGAGGTGCAAGGTCTGGAACAGGCCAGAGCTCAGGAGGTGCTGTGGGAATTGGATCACGTGAGGTGATGGGTCCACAGTGGAGGGTCTGGATTGATTCTCTGCACATTCCACAGTGTAAGCTTCAAATTAACATTGTCCCATAGTCCAATGTATGTTAAAGATTGCTGTCACCATTGTTTTGAGAGCGGACTGGTAGGAGGAGTAAGAGAGGAGGCCCATTAGGAGGATACAATGCACTTCTTAGAAAAGGCACAATAAATTATCTGTGGTTGCTTTTCTTAATTTTACAGTGGGGAAAACCAGAAAGACTGGTGGGCATGGGTGCTTCAGGCTCCCGAGGAATAAGCGATCTACTAGAATTTAAACAAAGAAACAAAAGCAGAAAAGACGCTCTTTATTGAAGAACAGGCATTCACTGGGAGAGCAACACAATGCATGACACATATACATCTGTGTATACATAGATGTACACACAGATATAAACAGATACACACACATAGAGCAGCTGAGAGCTGCATTTCACCTTCCAGTTTGGTCATTCCCTCGCTTCCTCTCCCTCTCTCCCCGTGCAGTTTGTAACATCTCCTTTAACAGAATCGCAGCATGTGAATGTACTTGTCAGTTGTCTGTGAGCCACCTCAAATCCACTTTAAAGACTTCTTTGCACAACATGCCACAAAGAGAAGAATGAAATTTTTTAAAAATCGCTTTTTTGTTTTGAAGACAAACAAAAAAATATACTACCGATTATCAAAAAAAAAAATTTTTTTTTTTTTACCAACAGTTACACTGACCCATTCCCTCTGGCCTGACCCGTGGAGACAGCTAACAACCTCCCCAAGACCTGCCCCAGCCCCTTCAGATGGGCTGCAACACTTCCCACTGTTTCAGACAATTTCCAGGGAAGCCCTGCCTACTTTTATGCATTTAGCCTTATTTGAATAGCTACTGCACAGGTGAGCTCTTATTCTGTGTGGGGCTCTACGCTGAGCACTTTACATATATTATAATAACCCATCATCACAAAGCTCTTTAAGGCAAGAACTATTATTATATATCCTATTTTATAGCTACCACAGCTGAAGCACAAGAGCTTCTGTCGCATGCCCAAAGTCACCTAGATGGTCAGTGGTGTCACTAATTTTTGTACTCTAAATCTATCTGCCTCTGATGATAAACTTCTGGGTCTGAGACTCTCACCTTGATGCCTACCACACTTATACCCCCAGCCTACAAGAGGTGATGGTTGCCTGCAACCTCCCTGGCTCATGTGCCTGTTCTGCTTGTCATATTCACTGATTTGTCTTGGCCCCTTTCTTCTCACCACCTACCATGGTTCCCTATGAGAAATCTCAGGCCTAACTCAGGCCCTAACCCAGCCACTCTATTTCCCTGTACAGAGTGATTGAGACAGACCGCAGGATGCTGGCTTACAGGAGCTGGTCACGTGCCCAGCCTCTTGACTGTGCATTCAGTGACGTCATGTTGCTAGCTTGAGATCAGCCATGTTTGGAATATTTACACCATCAAAATTGGCAAACACCACAAGTAGCTTTTTTGAGGGAGAAAGCCACATTCACAAGCACTCGTCTGGGACAGACAATAGGATGATAGCAAAGGCATCTCTTCAATAGTCTTTTCTTCATAACCCTTGAAAAACAAGCCCTTCCTACCTCCCAGAAACTCTAAAAGAAGTCCAGCTGAAATTGCACGTGGAGAATTGCATTCTCCTTGCCCAGAATGCAAATGTCCTCTCTCAACTTGGCGCATTCAGGGAAACAAGCTAGAAACTTTTTCATGCTTCCTACATTCTGTTGAGCTTGCAGTCCTGCTGCAAGGAGGAAGCCGATCTCAGGTGCTGAACATCAAATTGCTTATTGGAACAGCTGTTGCTTTCAGCTGAGTAAGCAGGACATTCGGGGGTGAAGCTTTCTTGGCATTATGCTGCAGCCAGTTAAAAATTAGTATTAGGAATAGAAAATATGAAGCAAAGGGAAAACCATCTGATGGTCTGAAAGGAGCCACAAGCCTCCTTTTCACCTTAAAACACAGAGTAGGGTCGGGGAAAGGATGTGAACACAGAAATAACAAGGACCTGCATCTGGACCTCACCTCTACCACTTGCTACACACTCAGATGGGAAGGTGGAGAGAAAGAAAAGGGACGATGAATGTAAGGGAGCGACCTCAGGCTGAAGTAAAGACTTTCCACCATGACAGAAACACAGTGATGATTCCAGCATGTTCACTTGCTTATCCAATATTCCCCAGGTACCTTCCATGAGAAATGCTAGATATAGGTGTGAACAATAAAGATATAGCTCCTGCCCTCACAGAGTTTACAACCCACTGAAGAACAGAAACATTAGACATTTAGTATTAATGGTTTGATATTTTTTATGGTAAAATAAAGGAGCCACAGGAACTGTAACAAGGCATAATTGTCGCTGGCACAATCTGAGGACCAGAGAATGAAGTCCCTCCATTGAGCCCTGGGTACAGAATGAAAGGCAAAGTGGCTACAAAGTCAAACAGGCAGCTTAACAGCATGGCTGGCCTCTTCCGTTGGCCTTGGAAGGTCCAGACCCTGTATCTTTGGAAGCCAAATACCTGTGTTCACATACTGGCTCTGTCACTGAGAAGCTAAGCAGGTTATTTAACCTCACTGAGTTCAGGACCTTCATCATATAAAAGACCAGTCATAACACTTACCTTCCAGGTTCAGTATTTGAATTAAATTAGCGTGGGGTGTAGGACTCAGCACGATGGACGATTAGAGAACGTGCTCATTAAATGACAGCCATATATAAATATTAATTAACAAAAATTGTATTCAAACATTAAGAATCTCTTAAACCACATTCATTGACCACTTGGCAAGGATGAAAATACCTGTCAGCAGAAGTATTTAATGAGGTTTGGTGGTCCTGGCCTGTAAGATAACTTGAGAGTTTGCACAGCAGGAGGTTTTGAAAGTTTTCACATTCATCATATTCAGAACAGTCAGCATCTGTTTCCAGAAGTAGTAAGGACACCTACTGTCCTTTCTAACATTCCTTGACTTGTTTTACCCAAAACGTAGTTCCCACTTGCACCGACTCTAACTATCCCCACATATCATTCTAGGTGAATTTCCATTTCATTTTTTTTCTCATTAAGTAGCAAGAGGATAAATGTGATGTACTTTGTTAACCTTTGTAAAATCTTTCTTTCAAACAAATTCATGATGCAGAAAAAAAAACCCATTGTCTGTGACATGTGCCAATTTGGCATTCAGGAAGATAGAGTCATTATAAAGACTTACACATGCCTGAAAATTTGAGTGGAACAGATTGATTCAGTTGCTACCAATAACTTCCCTGAAACAGGTACCTTGTTTCCATCCCTGTGGTGACGTACGTAAATTCTAACAGTCCGCAATATGTCCCGTGAGCTGTGTTTACAGCAGGGGGTTAGGCTGTGATGCTGGTCTCCTTTGTACTTTCACTCACCTTTAGCATAAATTATCAAAGAAAGCAGCAAAATGCAAGTTGGTCAGTGTCCCCACTTTAATTTAACACGACGGGTCACAGTGGCTTTGTTCCTTGGCCAGACTACCAGGGCGCTGTTTTCACATGTTAATGTGACATGACTTGGCGAGTCATAATAAGTATGACAAGATAAAGGGAATTAGTTAAAACTTAATTAAAACCACATGAATAACAGGTAGAACACAGTATGTTTAGTATCTTGAAGTCTCTACTGCTGGATTGGCAAAAAAAAAAAAAAAAAAAGGAAGAGCATGCTTTATAGCAAACACAAGACCCCCAATTAAAAGAGCATTTCACTCTGATCGGAAATGATCAGATCAAAATCAGAATCCAAAGGAAATGAAATTGGTGATTCTGATACCTGCCCCACCCAGGACACAGTGAGAGGTCAAGAGTGAAGTTCTCATCAGCAGGGAGACTGCAAGGCTAAGTCAGGAGTGACTACATCTCAACATGCTTAAGAGACATCTTGGGGCATTTATTAAAAAGTTGATTCTTAGTATCCAGCCTCAGACATTCTGATTTGACGAGTTTAGTGTGGCCAGCCTGAAATCTTCATTACTAGCTAGCACATTTCAGTGTTAAAGTGATTTCTAGGCAAAACATGTGTAGTTACAATAGACAATTTGGACAGATACTTTGAGATTATATAAATATCCTACTCTTTATTAAGATTTTACTTCCTAGTTTTAATAGCCATGGATAATCCGCACCTGAGTCAACTACAACTCTGCCAATTACAAAATGGTGATTTTCCAACACTTATTGGTTGGCATATATTATTTCTTCTGCAGTTATTAGTTGGGATATATTATTTCTTCTCAGTTCCTTTCCACATTTACTAGTAGGGATTCTATTATAAGGAAGTGCTCTCTCGTTGACTGAGAATGAGCATTCCTTTATTCAATGGGTGATTGATCCATTACCATGATTCATTTTTAATGGTCTTATTATCTCATGTTTGACCACAGATTAGTCCCTTCAAACTGGCTCCTATAACCTTTTACTTTCTGGACAACAAGATGCTCTAGGCTTATCTTGGACTTTCTCTACCCAGCCCCTGGAATCAGAAATGAGAGCTGATGTGAACTTCACACTCTTTACTGTGTCCAGGGTGGGGCAGGTATCACAACAGTAATTAAAAGTAAATTGCTGCACTGAGCAAGACCCAGTATCATTCATATGATATTCCTTCCAAAAATAATCATATCCTAAATCTCCCCATGAGGAAACATCACACAAGCCATAATTGAGGGTTGTCCTACCAAAACTTCAAAAATATAAATGTTCTGGAAGGTAAAGCAAGGCTGAGGATTAAAAGAAGAGACATAAGAACTGATTGTCATGCACTATCTTGGGATTTTTAAAAATGATACATGAAGAGCATTTCGGGGACAACAGGCAAAATTTGAGTATGGACTATAGGTCAGATAATATACTAATACTAAATTTTCTGATTTTGAGGGAGAATGTGAGTAAGTGGATATGGTGACATGTGGTGATAGGTAAATGGGAGTTCTTTGTACACTTTTTGAAGTCTTTCTGTCAGTTTAAGAATATAAACTTAAAAACAAATGGACAACGTGGCATTAAGGCAAGTTTCCCAAAACGTGATACCGGTCCAGTTATGAATGGTGATTTACTCAACCAAAATTTTCAGATAATTATACATCCATTTTAATACATTTTTAAATACATGTAACATGCACATCTAACCCATAATTTCACAGACATAAGTACTCAGCTGAGGCTAAATTTAAAGAGGTCCATTCCAAGAGAAATATTCAATAAATAATAGCATAGATGCTATCCAAATATAGCAAAAATTATGAATATTGAATAAGAATGACTAAATTTTTTGTTATTATTTTCAGGAGCCAAAGTTTTACTTGTTCATTTCTTGCATTTGATGCAAGTAGTCAAAGTTCATTTCTTTGCATTTGATGGAAAGTAGTCTTTGATGACACCCTTGGCCTGAGATTCTTTGCCGCAGTCCTTAACTACTGCACAGCTGCAACTGACCAGTTTGGGGGGTTTCCCCTCTCTACCACTTTCACAAAGGCCTACCCATTCCTCTCGTTTCTTGTTGTCATCAACCTTAATTAGGCCGATTTGGGGTTCAGCACAAGGGCTGCCCCCAACTTGCCATACACGGGCTCATCACACTTGGATGATAGCACATAGGTGGTGGCCAAGGTTGTTGGGCAGCTCTGTGGACTCCAGGTGCAAGGCCCTTGTGGATGAGGGTGGTCTCCAGCACCGCTTTTCAAACAGTGTTAATGCCCATTACACGGCCAGCAGCAGGCCTTCCTCAGCCCTAACCGTGACTTACAGGTGAAGCTGAATCTTGAACGCACCTGAGCCTCTGCCTCCACCAGCCTCAGCAGAGGCAGAGAAAGAGCAAGAAGGACCAAAGTTTAAGGAGCACGCACATTGGAGGAAGCTCTTAAACAGGGAGCCCTGTGTTCCTCTAGGCTCCGCTCCATACTTAACATCTTGAGTAAATCTCCTTGTCTTCCTCTGTAGCACAGGGATAAGAATATTTGTCCCTACCATTCTCTGTGATGATTACAAAAGATATTGACTAGAACAAAGATTGATATTCCAGAAAGAATATCACTGAACATAAATGGAGCTAACCCAAGAAGGCCCTTCGTGTCTCTGTATTTATCACAGTATTTGGCAATGCTTTCCCAGTGTGGGAAAGAGCCTGTTCTCACCTCCTTCTTCCTAAATAGAGGCATCTCCATTCCCTGTCGTTTTTTTGCAATTGAAAGGGTAGGACGTGAAATTCCAACCTCTGAACACAGCTGTTCTGACAACCACAATATAATCAGTCATCCTTTCCCATCCTCAGATAATCCTGAGTTCTCTGGACCTTTGAGCATGTGAAGTGTAGTGTTTGAGGACATCTTCATGTTGTGAATGCTTATTTTTATCGTTTGATTTTAAGTTCTTTGTTATGTCTAGGGTTGTACAACAGATATAAATAGGTAAAGATAATATGTGTCTTTCACTTGCCGTTATGCATATTTTAGAACACAGAAGAATCCGTGTGAAAAGGTATTAATTTACATCAGAAACATCTAGATTTGAATCCTCACTCTTCTGTTTTTCACCGGTGTGATGTTAAACAAGTTACTTAACCTTTCTAGGCATCTATTTCCTTAGCTGAAAATTGAAATACCAAAACCTACCTCATCAGGTAGCTGTTAAAGTTAAACAAGATAAAGACATTGGGCTGTGACTTTTGAACTCCAGTATGCTCGCAAAGTACAGAGGGATCCTTGTTAAAATGTAGACTCTGATTCTGTAAGTCTGGGGGGCCTCTTAGAGTCAGCATGTGGAAGAAACTTCTGGATAATGCTGATTCTGCTAGTCTGTGAACCACACTGCCTATCAAGGACTAGAAGTGCCGAGAAAAATGGCTAACCTGGAGCAGATTCCATGCACATTTGTTCCTCTCTGTGCTTCTTCCCTCCACTTCATTTTCTAAAGCTGACTGCTAACCCAAAGAACTTGCCGAGAAAAGTCAATCAAAAAATGACAAAGAAAAAAGCTTAAGACATTCACAGCGCCACATTAGAGGTTGATTAGGGTCAAAAGAAGATATATTTAAACCTAATTAAGATAAAGGATCCCTCCTTAAGTTAGCGAAAGGCTAAGAGTAGAAATTTCAAGAACAGGTTGACTTCTGTCAGATTTCTGTCAGAAAAATATTGCATTGAGGGAGTATGATGACAGCCTTGAAGAGTGACAGCCCTGACTATAAGTCTGAAGGCAGTTTTAATATTATAGAACTCAGGAAATAATAATTATGACTTGCACTGGTAAGTCAGAAGTCTTAAGTTTTGCAAAACCCCTTTGCATATATTAATACATCTCAGACCTCACTTCTTAAACCTGTTTTTGCTCTTATCAAATTAGAGATTCTGAACTCTTTGAGGGGAGGGACTGTGCTGTGTTCATGTTTGTATCTATAACATTTGTCAAAGATCTCATATCTAACAGACATTAAAGAGATTTTCCCCTCGGCCCTTAAATACATATTCCATTTCAAAGGATCTAAGTTATCATTGATTATATGATAACACTATTATTTTATGTATCTTTAAGAAAAAAAAAATGCTCCCATTTAAATCTTGTGTAGTATTGATTGTAAAATACATCCCAATTTCAGAATGTGAAGATGTGAGAGGAAATGTGAATCTTAATGTTGAGAAACGGCAGTAGTTGGGCGCTGCTGTCAAATCATCCTTGCTCCCACAGAATTGAAATGGCTAAATGGCCACATACTAGGACCACTGATGACACCAGGGGTGAGGAGGAAGCCAAACAGAGATAGGGAGATTTCTTTATAACACAGAGTGTATCATAGATTCAATGACATTGAGGCAAGTAGATTATGGTCAAGATGGCAGCCATGGTTTCTCTGGACATGCATGGGTGGACTCCTGTCTTTAAAGACCAAATGAACAGCAGCATCCATGAGACACATTTCCTATAACAGAAAGCATATGGAAGGAGGAGGAGGTGGTGGGCAGGGGCAGGGATAGCATGTCTTGAGTCACATAAATCTGTGTAGTGGCTATTAGGGAAACCCAGGGCTCTAGAAACCCTATGACTGAGGAGGTTTGGAGCAATTTCACAGAAAGAGACTATGAATTCTCTGCCACTTGGGATAGGGCAGACATCTTTCTGCAATGGACGAATGTGGGTCAAGGAATCACCTGATGTGCAGTCACAGGATGCTCTTTCAACAGGTGACCAAACTGAACACCAGTGCCTAGGGCCCAGTGAGATGAATGAGGAAGTCAGAATGGCCTCCAAAGAAGGTGATCCTGACCCAGAAAGCCACACATCACATCTCAGAGTGATGGCGATACCCCATGATGTTCTATAGCTTCCTTTGAATTGAAAAGACATTTGTTGACATTCTCTCCTCAGGTCATGGCCTTGGGCTAGTTACTTAATGACTCTGAGCCTCAGTTTTCTCATCTGTAAAATGGTGAGAGTAAAGGTGCTCACCTTGACTTGATGTAAGAATAAAATAAGGTTCTACACAAGAACCTGGCTGATGGCAATCACTCAATGAATGTTAGTTATTTTCACTACAATTATATGACATACAATTTTTCATAGATGGAGACAGTGACTTGATCCCATGCTGCATTAGTGACCATGCAACAGACTGCACATGCCTGCAGTGGTCCCAAATTTTTACCCCAAATTACAAAATAGAAAAGGACACAATAAACACAGCAAACAGATGACCTTCAGAATGGGAGAAGATATTCACGTGTTATGAATCTGACAATTGGCTAATAAACAAAATCTACAGAGAACTCAAGAAAATCAATAAGAACAAGAGAAAATCATTGGGCAAGAGAAAGAACAGAATCTTCTCTGAAGAAGACAGAAGAATGGCCAACACATGAAAAAAATGCTCACCATCCTTAAGCATCAGAGAAATGCAAATCAAAACCACCTTGAGATATCATCTAACCCCAGTGAGAATGGCCCCCATCACAACGTCCCAAAGCTGCAGATGTTGGCGTGGGTGCAGAGAGAAGGGAACACTTGCACACTGTTGGTGGGACTGCAAACTAATGCAACCTTTATGGAAAGAAGTATGGAGAATCCTCAAAGAGCTAAAAGTAGACTTTCCATTTGTTCCTGCAATCCCATTACTAGGTGTCTACCCTCACAAAATTGTTTACCATAAAGACATTTTCACCTGAATGTTTATAGCAGTTTAATTCACAATTGCAAAGATGTGGAAACAACCCCAGTGCCTACTGATTCATGAATGGATTAACAAACTGTGGTATATGTATACTATGGAATACTATTCAGCTGTAAAACAGATGGGGAGTTTACAACTTTTGTATTTACTTGAATAGAGTTGAAGAACATTCTTCTTAGTATTAATCTCAAGAATGGAAAAGCAAGCATCCCATGTACTCAATACTAATTTGAAACTAGCAGATGCAAGGCCCACAGGAGAGGAAAAACACAATTAAATTCAAGAAGGAGTAGGGGGAAAGAGGATCATAAGTTTTCACCTACCAGGTACAATATAGGGGTATATGGCAAAACTCATGGGTGAAGGACTACAACTTGGACTTTTCCCAACAAATGCAAATAGTGCAACCTAATCATATGTGCCCTCAGATTAATCTGTAATAATAACGAGAAAAGGAGAGGGCACACAATAAGACACATGCATGTCTTTTATGTTTATTGCAGCACAATTAATTCACAGTCACAAAGATGTGTAATCAACCATACAAGCACCCATCAGTTCCTGAGTGGATTAATAAAATGTGGTATATATAAAAAAAAAAAAAAAAAAAAAAAAAAGGTTAGCTTACACAGGCAATGGGAAAATGAAAGAAAAAAATTTCACAGCTGCTAAAATCGTCCACTTCCAGAAACCTGGGAACATGGCCTTCCAGGGACTGTGACCACAGCACTTCATGGGAAGAAACTCCAGCAACAGCAGCTCAGAGGAACCGGGTTCCCATCCCACCTCGCCACAGCTCGAGTCTCCTCTTGGGATGTGCATTGTGTGCTGTGTAATCTGTCTTGTGCACAAAAACATTAACCTCTAGAACCAAATGTGTCTGTTAATAAACCAACACGCCACTCACGCCGTCAGACCCCTCGCTGTGTCCCCCCCTTGGAGCAGAGGCAAACACATCACATCTGTCAGCTGGTTCAACTCCTGAGGCACGACATAATTTGGAAATGCAAAAGATCCCCAAATTATCTCATCCTGAGGTGACAAAGCAAGTTCAGTCCCCACAAGCCCAGACAGTTCACATGCCAAACAAACAAAACATAACAGTAGTGGGTGTATTAACAGTTCAAGAAAAACAAGTTTATTTCTTATCTGTAAGATTAATGAACCAGGCTGTAACCTCACCTCTAATTGTGCTGAACAGAAATTAGGTGCTGTTTTTAATCTATTCTGTGGTAGCATAATAATGTCATGTCACAAAAGTTCATAAAGAAGGGGTCTATACTTATCTGCAGAATTATTTAAAATACCCAGCGACTAGCTATTCATGTAAAATTATTAAATTTTTCTCAGATATACTGAGTTTTGTTTGAAGCCATGAATATTAGGTGTAACTCAACTGGTAAAAACATCTTCCAAGTAAATAAGATGTTGTTTTTCTATTATTAGACATATTATACAGAATATCTATTATATGGCCAATAATTGGTATATTTAAAAAGCTATTGGTAGGTGTATGCCTTTCTCATTGTCCTGAACTTATTTGTCCCAACAAGTGTCAAGTTTATTCCATCCACCTGATTTCAAATGAATGCCTACATCATCTGGATTTAGCCAGAAGCTGTTCTGCCTGCTACTACTTCAGACCTGAGACAGAAACCCTTGAAAAGCTGATGCAGGAAGAAGGATACAGTGGTGGGTAGGCAATGAGGAGAGAGCTTGGTTTCCTCCAGCTCAGATGACCACGGGAGCTGACTGAAGGATTTCAGGACTCAAGTACAAAGCACAGCACCTTTCTCTCAGAATTCTGTCGAAAATTGATCTAATGAACATCCACATGGAACTTTACAGGGCTAAAAATAATTATACCCAGTGAGATATTTTTTCCCCCACATAGAATATAAAATGCGTTTTTTCCTCAGAACTTAATAGTCCATCAACACTATGAGCGAGCACAGGAAGGGATTCATTCGGAGCAAAAATCAATTTTATTGGAGAAGCCAGGAAAGGTGGTGCATATGAAGAGGTAATGGTGATGTTTCCCAGCAACTCCCCCCGCGAGAGGTCAGCTGAAACCTTGAGCCAACAAATTTGGGCTGGGGAATTGGGATGCCAATTGAAGTTGGATGGTCCATATCATATTCATGTGTGAATTTATTTGAAAGGAAAATGGTTATGAACCAATCAATACTGATGTTCTGCCATTGGTCCCAGTAATGAGTTGTGCTCACCTAACGTTTCAGGAAGTTCCCAATTCGACATAGGTGAAATGATCTTTCGGCAGGTGTGAGTGTGTCTCTTTCTGCTTCCACTGACATTATTGTTCCGTGTCTAAATTATCCAAGCTATGCGTAGTCCACATATAGAAAACACGCAAGAAATGTTATATGTACATAAAAGATGTAAAGTCTCCACCCTTTCTTATGGCTGAACAGTAAGAACTCCGTGGTGTATATTCATCACAGTGTGTTAATCCATCCACTGGTTGATGGCATGCCTCACTTCTTAATACTACTGCATTAGGGACAAAGGGGAGACCCAAAAATAAATAAATCAATAAAATACCTCAAAAAAAAAAATGAAATGTTATATGTAAAATGGACCTTTTTGTTAATGGGTAAATGATTACAGGACATCCCCATTTAAGAAAGAACTAAAAACAAGGGGTAAACAAAAGTCCAGAAATCTTGAGGTGGCGCCTGTGGCTCAGTGGGTAGGGCACCAGCCCCATATATAGAGGGTGGCAGGTTTGAACCTGGCCCCAGCCAAACTGCAACCAAAATGTGGCCAGGCATTGTGGCGGGCGCCTGTAGTCCCAGCTACTCAGGAGGCTGAAGCAAGAGAATCGCCTAAGCCCTGGAGAGGAGGTTGCTGTGAGCTGTGTGATGCCACCGCACTCTACTGAGGGCAGTAAAGTGAGACTCTACAAAAAAAAAAGAACAGTCCAGAAATAATTATTTCCTTTTTGATCACTTCAGTTCTTATACCAAAGAAGACTTTGCCAAGTGGAAAAAAATTACCTCCCTTTAAGACCCTGGCCTGGACACCCCTGTAATTCTAGGGGTGTTGTAGCTGGAATACTCTGGAAGATTCTGGTCTTGTGCTTCTTGGTGAAGATCATGAAGTCTGACTCCACTACTAAGAGCAAATCAAAGCATTCGAGTATTAAAGTTATTTTTTCTGTGGCCCTAAAATATTCTCCAGTAACTAGAAAAACCTGAAGGATGTCCATAGTGTCTCCTTTCTTCTCAGTAGTAAAATCAAACCAAACTAATGGCTTCATTCCTCATCAATAATAAGGAATTGTATTTAGGACCTATATAAAATCACTGTGGGAAGTTCTTTCTTAAAAGAATAGGAACATTTATACAGCATAATGGAAAAGGAAGATCTATATACATATGTCAAGTATGGAACTCAGATGATGAAAAGTGCTATGTGACATGAAGAAGGGACCCACAGCCCCGAACAGAAGTCACAAAAGACTTTATGGAAAGGTGTCGTTCAATCTGGGCTCAAATGACAAGCAGGAACTGGCAAATTGGAGTTGGAGGAGAAGGGTATCAGAATAAAGAAGTGGTGTGCGGGACAGAGGCACTGAGGTGTCCGTGTGTAGAGAGGACAGTCTGTGTCTCTGAACAGTGTGCAGCATGGGAGAGCCAACAGAGGTGACACCAGGAGGAGAGGAGGAGGCGTGTCTTCAGGGGCTTATGTGCCATGTGCTAAGGTGTGAATGTTCCCCCAAATTCAAGTTTTGAAACCTAGTCCCCATTGTCATGATATTAAGATTGTGGCCTTCTGAGAAGTAGGAAGGGTCCCTCATGACTGGGTTGGTACCTTATAAAAGCGCTAGAGAAAACGAACTTAGGCACATTTTGTTTTTCCATCCTGCAAGGATACGTTGTTCACAGTGCCATCTTGGAAGCAGGGACCAGGCCCTCACCAGACACCCTTGTTCTGGAGGAGAGTAGAAGGGAAAGAGTGGAAGAGAGATGGGAGAGGGGCAAAACACGACGGTGGGCGGCGGGTGCTGCAGGAGGACAGGTCATCAGAGGACCCCTATTGACAGGGAAGACAAACTAACCCCAGAGAACAGAACATTGCGGGCACCTGTCCCTGTGAATACTGGCTCTTCAGTAACGCTTTGCTGGGTTTTTTTCAATCCCAAGTCAATGAAGGGGCTGGATTGATGTAAAAGAACAGAGAGACGTACATAAAAGGAAACAGAAAGCATATGAGGTCAGACAATTAAGTTTGTGAACTCATCCTTGACAAAGTGCGACATAGCTCGCTGCTGAATACCACTGCGGTCACCAGATGGCCAAGGGGAGTACGTTGAAGGTGACCATACCGGTAGTCAGCAGAGGAAGGTAGCACTTTTCCTGGGAATTTCCAAAGTTAATCATCAGTCCTTGTACAACAGAACCTCTCCCAATTTTACTCAGATCTCCAAGGGGTGAGGCAAGAAGAAGGCAGCTCAAGTTTGGGTTTCAGAAAACAAACAAGCAAAACCTAAAAACAAACCTTCGGCTTTCTCCTCTCCCCCACCCCCTTTTTTCTTTTGTCAGAGAAGAGGGTATATTCAAGGTTGTATCTTTTAGCTTAAATTTCTAAAGAGGGAAGTAAGATTACCCTTGTGGGTAATCTTTTACCGAAGGTCTGCACACCAGACCTTCGGGTACACCATGTACACAATACCCATAGGAAGCTTGGTGGCATCACTCTGCTTCACAGACAAGAAAATTGGGGCTTAGAAAGGCAAACCCCTTTACTAGGATATTTTGGTGAGTAAGGGGCAGAATTGGGATTTTCCTGGGAATTTCCAAACTTAATTGTCAGTCCTTGTACAACAGAACCTCTCCATAGCTGACCACCTCCTTACGTTGACCTGACTGTCATAGACCACACATGCAGCACATGTTCATGTCAGGACGGCAGGCCTAGTTCCTGATGTTGAACACTTCTGTATGTTAACCAGTTTGTTCCAGTCCCTTGGGAAGGTTCTACCATATTTCTACTTTATTTTCAATAGGAAATTCCAAAGAAGAACACAGCCCTTTTTCTTAACAGTTGTGTTGGATTTCAAGTTCTATCTCTTTCTGGTTAAAAGCCTTCTTTCTTAGTCTTAAGAAAGACTTAAAGAAAACTTACAGTTTTCTTCAAACTGTACATACCGTGAGTGTTTAATAAATAATTATTGAATTAAATTCCTAGCAATCCTGGTACTTAAATCAATCCATTTTCATGTGAGAACATTCCCCCATCTCTAAGAAGACTGCACTATGTTTTAAGTTTTTAAGTCATAAGTCCTTTCATCCTCTGACTTACAAACATCTTGAGTCTTCAGAAGCATGCTGGGTATTTTGAATCTTGGCTGTGTGAATTTCCAAATTCTGTTCAAGTCTTGTTTTTTAAAGGATCTTAACACACACACCCCTATTATAGTAAACTCACAATGATTACCTAAATCTTTCTAAAATTCAAGCAACATTTTGCTTATGGTTTGTTTTTAAAAATGTATACTTGTTTTGAGCCGGTACTTCCTTTATAAATTAAATTGATCTTCTTTAATATGCTTCATTAGAAGCCTAGCCAATGTCAGAATTGACCGTGTGGCTGTCAAAAGAGAAAATAATAATAATTAGAATAAATATTTCAGAATTTGTCTAGAAGCCATTCTACTTTTTCCAGCTTTATTAAGGTATAATTGCCAAATATAAGTTGCATATATTTACAGTATACAACGTGATATACATATATATCGTGAAATGATTACATCAAGCTGACTAACAATATCCATCACCTCACATATTAATTTTTTGGTGGTGAGAACATTTTAGATTTATTCCCTACGCAATTTTCACATATAAATACTTAATTATACTAAATATAGTCACCACGCCGTACAACGTATCTTCAGAACTTGGTCATCCTGTCTCACTGAAACTTTGTTCCCTCTGACCAACATCTTCCCACCTCATGCCTCAGCACCTGGCAGTCACCTTCAAAACAAAGGACAGCCTGCCATTTGGAACAACATGGATGACCTTGGAGGACATTATGGCAAGGGAAATAAGCCTGGGACAGAAAGGCAGATACTGCCTTATCTCACTTAATTGTGGAATCTAAAAACAGCAAACTTGTAGAAGCAGAGAGCTGTTCTTTGTTTTGAAGGCTGAATAGTATTCCATTGCTTAGATATGCCACCTTCCCTGTGTCCATTTATCCATCAGCAGACGCTTAGGTTGTTGCTGTGTCTTGCCATCGTGAATAATGCTGCAAAGAACATGGGCGTGCAGACATCTCTTCAGCACTCTCGTTTCATTTCCTTTCAACAGATACCCAGTAGTGGGATTTCTGGATCACATGGTAGTTCTAGCTTTAGTTTTCTAAAGAATCTCAATACTCTTTTCCGTAGTGATTGTACTAATTTACCTTCCCACCGACAGGGTACAATAACTGTCTTTTCTCCACCTCTTTGCCAACACTTATTATCTTTTGACTTTTTCAATAATAGCCCTTTTATTATCAAGAGGTGAGAGCTCACTGTGGTTTTAATTTGCATTTCCCTGATGATCAGTGAAGTTGAGCATTTCTTCATATGCCTATTGGCCATTTGCAAGTCTTCTTTTAGAAAATGTCTCTTTAGGTCCTTTGCCTATTTTTTAATTGGGTTATTCATTTTCTTGCCTCAGAGTCATTTTCTCCAGAAACTTGGTTGACCTAAGTTGAAAAAAAATATATAGGCTGCTCTAAGACTAATAAAAATAACAATAAAATAAAAAAAATAAGTTGTAGTAATCTACTAAATAGACATCCACTATTTCTACCTTTGAAGTTTTTCTATCAGAATTATTCTCTTTTTGCAATCAGTCACCTGGCCTTCTACATTTGTGGCTGAACTAATCTGACCATATAATGTTTTCAAGCGCACAACAGTGCCACCTTTAGAAACTTATCCTAAATTTATAATCTCACATGATACCATTTGCAATAGCAAAAGACGGGAAACCATGTAAATCTCCAACGTCAGTGGACTGGTTAAATAAACTATAGAGCATATATGTGATAGCGTATCTTGCAGCCAATAAAAAAGGATGGGAGGCATGTTGACATGCACCAGTGTGAAATGAATTCCAAGGTGTGTTTTATGTGAACCAAGCAAACTTCAGAACACTGTGTATGCTAAGCTTTTTGTCTGCTTAGCTCATAATTGTTGCTTCTAGGGAAGGCAGTGGGGCACGTGTTCTGAGTTGGAAAGAAAACTTTTCATTGAAAATGTTTTAACCTTTTACCAGGAGCATATTTTAATTTTCAATAAAAAGGAGACAATAAGATGGAGAAAGGGAAAATTATGGACCTGCGTTTCATGAAAACAATCAAAATCACCATTAGTTGTGGCTAGTTGCAATCAATTCAAATTGCAAACCTATGAGTCTATCAGGAGCCTTTCAACACCTCACCAAAGCTTGCTGAGAGTTTTAATCACACGCCAAACTGTTATGTCCTCATTTATTCATTCAATGCATCATTCAGTTCATACTAACTGCGGGCTTGCCCTACACAGGTCCCGTGCCAGGATGCAGGATCACAGTAGTGAGCTAGAAAAGAAGGTCGTCACCTCCCGGAGATCAGAGCCTCGCAGGAAAGACCAACCTTCCCACTAAGTAACTGGAGAACTGTCGAAGAGTGTTGTCAGAGCACTTGGATGTGCACCTACACTGGTCTGTGTATCAGGAAGGCCCCTGAGGACAGTGCGTTCAGCTGAGACCTGGAGCCAACCACGTGACAAGTGAGAGAAAATGTGTTCCGAGAAGAGACCGGCGAGATGGTGCCATCTTGGGGGTAAGGGAGAGTCAACTGAGAGGAACTGAGTGTCATTGGACCAAGGAAGCATCAAGGTCAGAGGACTGAGTGGCGAGACCACCAGGGAGCAGATCTGGGGGACTTGAGCAAGGTTAAAACTTCTGGACCTCACTCCTAAGGACAAGCAGAAGCAGAGCAGGATGTGGAGCAGGTGCATCAGGTTCTGGGCTGCTGTGACAAATTACCATGAACTAGGTGGGTTACAACAACAGAAATGTATCTCTCACAGTTCCAGAGGCCGAAATCTGCAACCAAGGTGTCCTCAGCCCTGTGCTCCCTTTGAGAGCTCCAGGGAGGAATCTGTCCTACCCTCTTCCTACCCTCCTGGGGGCTGCTGGCAAGCTTCAGTGTCCCTTAAGACACATCACCTCACCCTCTGCCTTGGGCATCATATGGCCTCCTTCTCCCTGTATGTTTGTATCTGTGCATCCAAATGTCTCTCCTCTGATAAGAACACCAGGGATATCTGATTTAGGACCCAACTAACTTGACTTGATTACATCTGAAAAGACCCTATTTCCAAATAAAATCACAGTCACTGGTTCCACATGAGCTTGAGATGTAGGGGGAACACAGTTCAACCAAGTACATCAGGAACATGATATAACCTGATTTGCATTTAAAAAAATAATCCGAGGATAATGGAAGGAAAATAGGGAGGGAGCAAGGCTGGAAAGATGAAGATTAGCTTTATGTGCATCTATATTATTTTTGAAACCTGATTTCTATTTTCAAGTTCTTGCCACATGCCAGAGGTTGAGCTAAGAGCTGTTTCCATGACATCTCATTCTGTCTTCACACTGGCCTGTGAAGACAGTCGGAGATGAGACTTGACCTGGCTGTGGTCACACAGTGCTGCTTCAAACCCGGATTTAGCAAATTCTAGAGCCTCTGCAGTCTCCCTCTCTCTCAGGCTGAAAACAGATGTTCTCCAGGCAGTGAGAGTCCTTTAACATGGATTTCCAGGAGGTGGAAAATACTGCACACTGGTGTGGTTGTACACACACTTCACATTCCTTATGCAAAGCCAGGGCAAAGGTGAATAGTTAACATGTTCTGAGAGCAGTCATGTGGTGACACGAAGGAATCTGGGGGTGCCAGCCACACTGTGCGTGTCCAGTGATCCTACACTAGTTCACAAACAGTCTGACTGAAAGGAGACCTGGGTGAAATCCGTGCTTCCCAAACACAAGCCCATATCAAAAGAAGTTTGCTTTAGATAACATGAAGAAATTTGAAGCTATTATTTCAAAGCTCAGACAATACGGAGGAGAAAGGCAAACAGGTGGGGATTGTGCACACAGAGAGCTGATACTGATCAGAAACACAGGGTCTTCTTCCTCCTCTCTGCTCTTTCAAAGGTGGGTTGAAATTTTAAGGAAAGATAATGAAGACCAAGGCTCAGCATTTTTTAAGGGGAGGGGTGAGCACTGTGGGTGTGGGTTACAGCGTCCATCCCACATCACAATCTTGTCATCGTGACATGTCACCAGAGCACTCAACCCTCCATTTCCTCTATTTTGTTCCATGTCTTTTTCCTGCAATATTAAAATAGAAAGGAGAGAAGGAAGGAAATAATGGAGGGAGAGAGGAATAAAGGGAGGGAGGAAAGGATGAAGGAGAGAAAGAAACTTGAAAAAGTAAACACAAATCCAAACAGGAAGGGAAAAAACAATGATTATTCTGATATTTTTTTACCAGTTTTAAAAGATATTTAAATCAAGTTATAATTTATAATCTGGTTTAAAAATAAAGAATAAAATGCAGTTGTATAAGCAATTAATAAGCAATTTTTATCTAGGAACTGGGTGATTTTTGTGCAGGGGTGGGGAGAGAGCTCCAGGCTTCGCCTCATCTCCTAGAAGCAGCCCACATTCTTAGATGTGACGTTGCCTTGGTAACCACAACTTGGTGACCTCGTTATTTCAACCTAATCCTGCTTTGAAATTATCGTTGCTCCACCCTTTTGCCTGGCTAGCCTGATAACATAATCATTGTAAATGAGGATGGGAAAAAAACAGCAGGGGTACAGTCCCCCAGTGACACAAGACCAGTCTCACCTTATCATGGAAATAGGGGAACAATTAAATGGCATGAATGTAAAACCCTAAAAGTGGATTTTCTTATTTTTTATATGGTTTGTTATGCTTATTTTCAAAACCTACTGGTGGATTCAATGTGGCAGGGTATCTTGATATCACTATAGGAAAATGGAAATTTCTTGTTTGTGTTTTAAAAAAAAAAAAAGCTAAACTGTCAAAGGTGAAGTCCTTAATTATGCATTTGTTTTGCCCAACAGCCAAACAGAAACCAGAATCAGAATATAATTTTTTAACAAATAAACTGGCGGTATCCAGGTTTGTTTGTCCAGCTTAATTTACTGTTGCTAAAGCCCCACAGATCAGTTGTCATCTTGTATTTGTGTTCCTTTCATAACCAAAGAGTCTTAGGAGACGTCGTTGCTTAAATTCTGAAGGCATCACGTATAAATATACTGTAGTTTAAAGGAAATGTAATTTACTCATTGGTTTCGATTTGGGAACCGTACACAGAAAGGAAAATTCCATTCTCTCTCTCACTACATTTCCTTTTTGTTTTTTTCCCCTGTATTCCATAATGGCTAGGGAAGAATAGTGATAAGTTTGGACCTCAATAATGTGTTCACACTCATACATGGAGGGGTCTGGGTGGCTGTGTGAGGGTTATTCTGATATAGTCCCCCCCCCCATTCTTTTGGTGGCAATGGTCTCACTTCCTCTGTCTCATCACTATGTGGGTCCCAAAGAATTCTTTGATGCTGGTAGATACGCTGTTGGCCTCATTGGGCATTAATGACCACATCTGGATATGCCCAAAGGGTGATGCCATACACGCCATCACCCCCTTTTCCCTGCAGAAAGACAGCCACCACCAGGGGTGGCAGGAGCACACAAAGGTTGACTAGCAGATTCAAAGATCCAGCTAGATAGGAGAAATAAGTTCTGGTGTTCTATGGCACCGTAACAACAATTTATTGTATATTTTCAAATAGCTACAAGAGCAGATTTTGCATATTCCCCCCAAAAAAGAAATAATAAATACTGAAGGTGATGGATATACTAATTACCCTAATTTGATTATTATACATTGTATATGTGTATCAAAATATCACACTATACCCCTTAAATATGTACCATTATGTGCCAATTAAAAATGTAAAAAGAGATACTGCCAGCTATTTTTTACACCTGCCAACACTATTGTGATACCACCTTAAGAATATAAGGAAAGACTGTAGCTGCTGGAAGAAAGAATATTGCATAAATGAAAGCTGTGCTCTCAAAGTGATATCATCAAATCTCTTAAAGGAAATAACTCGAAGGGGTGTGCATTGGACTTAAGACTGTATCTTCCTTTTTGCTGGGAGGTGAGAAAAGTGTAGCATTTTATGAAGTGTGAGCCCTGGTTGTCAGTGGGCCATTCTAAGCCCACTCTCCCCTCACTCACCAGGAGTAATAATAACATGATGAGGACGATGACAACTAACATTCAGTGAGTTCCCACCCTGTCATTCATTCCATCTTACCAAGCAACTAGGTGGCTGGTACAACATCCCAAAGCTGCCAGTGACACCAAGCCACTCTGCTACTCAGCTCCAACCTCTCCACAGACCTGACTGCAGAGGTAGGACCGATGGATCCCACAGAGACTCATCACATCAAACCTCGCTCAGGGAAGAAAGCTCTAAATAGCCCGAAGTGTCTAAACACAGAACAAGCTGAAAAGCAAAACAAAGGAAACACATGAAATAGAAAATTCTAAGAGTAGATCTCCATGACCTCCCCCAGAACAGATCCGAGTGTGACCTGTTATATCTGACTGCCCCTGAGATAGTCAGAGGGTGTACTTTGGGGCTTGAGAGTCCTTAAATGATGAGAGAGAGAGATTCCTTGGCAAATTCAAGCCATAGATAGGGAAGTTCGAAGAATACTGACAGTCATGAGAATCTCAGGATGATGAGGGTAGGGGACTGACAACAGAAGACTTTCAGGGTTAGGCCAAGAATTGAGAGAACTTAGGCAGCTGCTGTGAGGATCAAAGGGTAACATGCCAACAAATACAGAGACGTCTAAATCACAGCTGCGGCGATGAGGGCCCATGGCAGCACTGTAGGTCCCTGTGAGAGTGAATCGAGGCAATCTCCCTGATGAAAATGACTCCACTCTCCCAGCTGGGAGGAAACAGGGATGGAAAGGAGGGTGTGGGAGCAATGAGGACAAGGAGACTGGAGTAGGTGAAGGGCGTTGGACAACGGCGACGAGGTGGCCCACTTCATGGGAGCTCCACCCTTCTGCTCTTTGCACCCAGTAGGCCTAAAAATCCCTGGGGATTTGGGGGGGTTTTCGTTTTTTTTTAGCAGGCCGGGCTGGGTTCAAACCCACCAACCCTGGTGCATGTGGCAGCGCCTACCCACTGAGCTGCGGGTGCTGCCAAGGACCTGAAAATAACTGAATTGCTTTTCCCTTGTCTCTTTCCCTCTACCTGGAGCCCCTGTGTTCTCTGCCCCTCACCCGTCTCTTCCCTTTCCCTTCAGTGTGGCCCCTCTCCAGCTCGGGTCTCCTCTTCATTGTGCTTTCTGCAGAAACCCTCTCTGGACTTCCCCTCCCCCAACGCAGAGTCCCTCTCCTTCAGCTCTCCAAACTCCCAGCTGTCTGCCTCTGTGTGGTTACTGCCTCTCGCCCCATCTGCCCCACTTCCACCCTCCATAACTTATAAACCTTCTAAAGGCAAGAACTAGGACATTTATACCACAATAGACACTCAATAAAGTTGTCCATTCATTTATTCACTTGACACATATTTACTGAATATTCTGTGCCAGACACTAATGTAAAGGAGCAAAAAAGACTGCTAAGTTTCCTGCCTTCATTCTTGGGGACAGGAAAGATTTTTTTTCTTTTTTTTAATCAAGCAAACAAAAGCAAATAAGATGGCTGTTTGCTAAAAGTGGTATGAAAATAGAATGAACAGGGTGATGACATGGAAGAGGATAATCTTCCCTTAGTCCCACTTCTTTGGGTCCCAGAAGACTCTGTCACCTGCAGCTTACAGCCACGCTCTTTCATTCATGGGGTGATCACCAAGGGCTCCCTGGACATCAGCCACTGAGTGCAGGACAGCAAGGGGAACCAATGAGAGGATCAGGGGTTCCCATAATGGCTGATAATGACAATGACGGACACACAGAGCTGAGGTGTGACAGAGGGGGCAAAGTGGTAAGTAAGTCAAAAATTTGGCAGAAGATTCCAAAAGGCCTTTTGGTGAAGGTGACTTCGAGCCTGGCAATTCAAGCCTCAAGCATTCTGGGACCACACTATTTGGGTTTGAATCCCACCCCCACCAGTCACTAGATGCATGACCTCGGATAAGTTACTTCATCTCCGTGCCTCAGCATCCTCATCTGTAATGAGGGTAATGATAATACTCATCTCGCAGACTAGTTACAAGGACTAAATCCATCAGTACGCGTAAGCTGCACAGACCAAGGTGAGCACACAGGGAGCCCTACACTCGCTGACCATTACTATATCTTCCAGAATGCAAGAGTTAGCGCCATGAACAAGGAAGATGGAGAAAACATTCCAGAAAGATGAAACACCCGTGGAAAGCAGGAAAGAATGGTAAAGGCTCTTTAGTCTGCCAAGTTACCCTGCCAACGGGCTCTGCCTTTGTCCGTAAGGGACCACGGAGAGAACAACGCATTGTACCGAGAGGTACCTGTGGGTTAGGAACAGACCCTGGAGAAACAGATGAGGCGGTCTCTATCTGTAAGTGTGTTCAGCAGGACTAAACACAGAAAGAAAGACTAAACATCTAAGAAGGATCCGAGACAGCCAATAAGCAGTGCTGAACTAGGTAGCCAGAACCCGTGACAGCCGTAGTATCTGCGTCTGTGATGGACCAGACACGGGGCTAAACACCTCACATGAATTCCGACTGAATCCAGGCTACCAACGCATGTTACGTGACTGCCTCCAAAAACAAAACCTCCAGGAGACTCCAGAGAAGAAAGATAGCCACCCGAAGGCTTCATGAAGACAGTAAAACTTGAACTAGGCCTAGAAGAAAAGGATTTGAAGAGAGGGATGGATAAAACAGAGTGGGAGAGGAACCAGCCCGGCCCAGCCCTGCAAAAACATAAAGTGAGGCACAAATACAAGCCACAGAGAGAGTGCTGGATTTTCTGGTAACCACATTTTTCAAATAAAAAAAAGCTTTTACATGCATTTTCTTTCACCCAATGCTAGCAATATATCATCATTTCAATATGTAATCAGCATTAAAAAATTATCCATGAGATAATCTGCATTCCTTTTCCTGTACTAAGTCTCTGGTAGCTGGTGTGTATTTTCTACTCAGAGCACTTCTCACTTCCGAGTAGCTAGACCTCAAGTGTTCAGTAGACCTGTATGGCCAGCAACACGGCTGGGGAACATGCGGAGGTAGAAAAGAACTGGCATTTACAGAGGTCTGGCCAGGCCTCACCACTTCTTTATTTAATCTTTCAAGCCACCTCCTTAGGGAAATTCTATGACAGGTTGAGTATCCCTTATCTGAAATGCTTACGACCAGAAGGGTTTTGGATTTCAGATTTGGGAATATCTGCATTAGATTCACCAGCTCAACATCCCTAATCCCTAATCTAAAATCCCTAATCCACAAATCTGAACCCAAAAATTCCCCCATGGACATTTCCTGTGAATGTCGTGTCAGTGCTCAAAGAGTTTTGGATTTGGGAGCATCTCAAAATTCAGATTTGGGGGATTAGGAATAGTCATCCTGTATTATCCCCATTTTACAGATGAGAACACTGAGGCTCTAAGACAGTGGTTCTCAACCTTCCTAATGCCCCAACCGTTTAATACAGTTCCTCGTGTTTTGGTGACCTCCAACCACAAAATTATTTTCGTTTGAGTGTTTGAACGTTTCATTGGGGGAAGGTCACCACAACATGAGGGACTGGGTATTAGGAAGGTTGAGAACCACTGCTCTAAGAGGTTAAATCAACAGCTAAATAAATGGGTTGACCCAGCCATGACCAACTTAAAGTTCCTCACACTGGAATCAATCATTTTGTTTTGTTTTGTTCTTTGGCAAATACTGCCTGGGATGGGGGGCGCTATGCTCTGGGCCCTGCAAAACACACCGGTGCCCAGGCAGGAAGCAGCCTGGGAGGCCCTGGGCTGTACCCCCGGCTTCCTCCTGGGAGGCCCTGGGCTGTACCCCCGGCTTCCTCCCAGCCCCACAGCCCAGGGAGACTGTGCCGCCTCCAGAAGCAGGAACATGGTGGTGAAGCGACCAACACGCACACCTTTCCCCTCTGCGGTTAACTGGAACTTAGAGCGCGTGCGCTGCTCCCTAAACAGCACAACTAGAAGAGGAGGGGACAAGGAAGGGCACCTGCGGTGCATAAATATTTAGCTTTTGTTGCAGGGAAGTGCGGGATGAACGCTGAGTCCCTGGCTGCTTCTCCCACAGCCAGGCAGGGTTCCCTTCCACCCTACACGGCTCTGTTTTGTTGTCAATTACGGTTTCTTAAGACTTTTAAGAGAGGAATGGGGGGAGTGTACAAACACCATTAACAGTAATTTATGATCTGTAAAGGGACAGCAGGAGTTCGAAATCTGTCTCCATTAAGACACTTTCCCCACGCTCCTCCGGGTCCCGCAGCCACCGGATCAGGATCTAGGGAAAGGATGTGCAGACAACGCTCCTGGCAGAAAAGATGCTTCTCCCTGCGCCCCAGGGGCGAGGTCCCGGCCTGGGCAGAGCTTGCTTTGGGGACTCTATCCCTGGTGTGGGAAGATGCCGAGCTTTTCAGATGTTTAATTTATTTTTGCTCAATGATCCCGCCTGCATCTCTACGCAGACTTCCAAAGCTGCCCTCCCTCCCCATCTCTGCATCGGTGAGGCCCACCAGGGAAACAGCAGGAGAGAGGTTCATCGCTCTGTAGGGGGATTGTCCCGTGTTCCTGCCTTTGGTAACTTCGGATTCTTTGAGACAAAGGTCTTCTCCTTCCGTCGCTGAGGCACCTCTTACAGCACCCAGTTTAATTAGGCACAAGCTACGTTTAGAGTCAAGGAATTTCAAGACCGCACTCTGTACCGACTTGGGCTGGAGTCAAAACTGAAAGCGCCCCGAAATTTTAATTCATCACCACCCCCTTTTCTTTCTCTTTTACTTTTCTTTTCGACCTGACTCTGCGCACGTCTGTGGCACCGGCTTATGGTCCTCTTCACACTAATGATGCAATCGAATTTTCAGGTGAATTCTGGAGCTGACGGGAGAGACAAACAGCAAATTGCATCCACCGCCCCCAGAATCGGTTGGCTGAAGTGCTGCACGGTCGCAGGATCCAGTCACTCAGATCGTGAGCGACCCCAAGTGGCCAACTTAAACTAACGGTTCTGGTTAGGGGTTTTTTTGTTTGTTTGTTTTTTAATGTATGTGCTGCTAAAAAGAACTATACACGTCCAAGTTTTTCTCAAGTCCTTGTAGAATTTTAAAACAGCAGAGCCTAAAAGACCGTTAATGTCACCTGGCCCAACCACCTTAAGTTACAGAAAGCAGAGGTTCAGAGAGGGAAAGAGGGGCTTCAAAGGTGACACAGCAAGTCAGCATCAAGTGAGGAAGAAAAGCAAGGAATCATTCCAAGACATTTTGTGCTGCCAGATTTAGTTCCTTAATGGAAGAGGAAAAAAGGCTTTTTCTTCCCCCAGGAAGAAAAGAAATATTGCTATTACAGAAGAATCACTGTAATAAAAAACCTGCCTATTTTGAAAGATTCCCAAGTTCCGCTACGTATGCACACAATGTACACATTTCTTTTTTCCACTTGTGTGGATCAAACTTGGGGGGGGGGCACAATAGATTCAGGATGCCAACAGTGAGACCAGCAGGGGTGAGAGGGAGAACTCAGCATTTTGCAAATGTGGGTTCAATGTTTATTCCCAAAGCCTGGCCCATCTGTAAAGAAGTTTGAGTTTGGTGTCCCTTCTCATAACAGCACTGCAGAGAAGGCATTATTATTCCCATTTTAGAAATGAAAGAATTGAAGCTCAGGTAAATGAACTAACTTGCCCAAGATCAGGAAGAAACTAAATTGCAAAGCTAACTCTTTGCAGAACTGTACTTATGAATGCCTCAATGTATCCATCCATCAAATGGGAAAATAAAGTCTTCCTGTAGTGAATCAGAAATGTTAGTGTTAGAAAGGGTCCTCAGGCTCAGTGCCCATACCTCAGTGAGTAGGGCACTGGCCACATACACTGAGGTTTGAGCTCAGCATGGGCCTGCTAAACAACAATGACAACTACAACCAAAAAGTAGCCAGATATCATGGTGGGTGCCTGTAGTCCCAGCTACTTGGGAGGCTGAAGCAAGAGAATCACTTAAGCCCAGGAGTTTGAAGTTGCTGTGATGTGAAATATGTGATACTATGGCACTCTACCAAAGGCAACATAGTGAGACTCTTTCTCAAAAAAAAAAAAAAAAAACAAAAGAAAAGAAAAAAAACCGAGGGGCCTCAAAGG
>CAUYPK010140521.1:0-18718 GCA_963574355.1 Loris lydekkerianus | reverse complement strand
TCTTCTCCCATTCTGAGGGCTGTTTGCTTGTTTTACTTACTGTGTTCTTGGCTGTGCAGAAGCTTTTTAGTTTGATCAGGTCCCAATAGTGTATTTTTGAAGCTGCTTCAATTGCACGGGGGTTCCTCCTCATAAAATACTTACCCAGACCGATTTCTTCAAGGGTTTTCCCTACACTCTCTTCTAGTATTTTTATAGTTTCATGCCTTAAGTTTAAATCTTTAATCCAGTGAGAGTCTATCTCAGTTAATGGTGAAAGGTGTGGGTTCAGTTTCAGTCTTCTGCAGGTTGCCAGCCAGTTCACCCAGCACCATTTGTTAAATAGGGAATCTTTTCCCCACTGAATGTTTTTCATTGGCTTGTCAAAGATCAAATAACAGTAATTAGCTGGATTCATATAATACAGTATGATAGATACCCACAGTAGAACAATAGCCGTAGATACAAGACAAACAGTGAGTGAAAGGGGAAGATTATCTGGATGGTGGGGATGAATCCTGAAGAATGTGCAAAGCACATGGCAGGGGCGGGTGGGGAGGAGAAGGAGACATGACCCATTGACGATGGAGGGAAGGATCTGGTTAAAGGTATAATAAAACCAGACTGCTCAAAATTGGGGACTGTATTGCTGGATTGCCAGATGAAAGGAGAATGGCAAACTTTGGGCTACAGATGAAAAGAGGACCCAGATCAGAGAAAAGGTACACCTTATTAAGGATCAGGGCTGTGGTACTCAACCACGTTCATCTGTTTACTGAGAAATATTCATAAATTATAATACCTAGCAAAGGAAGTTATTAAGCAGTTCAATGATCATATTAACTGAGGGTTTCTTTTTGAAATAATCTTTCTAATATATTACTAAATTATAACAGTAATCTATGTTTAAAAGTAGAATGAGTTGAATACATTTTAATATCTCTTTGATATTTTAGAATTCTTTTGAGCACTGGTCTTGTTGTTGTTAATATTTAGTTCACAACTCATGAAGGTATATGAACTCAGTCCCTCTAAGTGTATTTCTTTATAATTTTATGAAAGTCTTTGTATTCTTGTTCCAAGTGTCTTTTGATACTGTTTCAGAAAACCTCTCCAATTCAAAAACAAAATCTTGGAAGTGGAGCAAAATCAAGTTTTGAGATGTCTTGCTTCTTAAAGGAACCAAGTTGTAAAAACATCACCCAAATTGCCTTATCGTTTCTAAGCTACAAGTAGGCAAGAATCTGATGCCTTCCTATATAGATGTGAAATTAATTTCCTGGTAAGAAGAATCTAGGATTATTTTCCCCAAACAACAACAGGGAATTTGAGCTAGAAAAGGGTATCTTCAACCATAGCCTTGCAGGATTATACAAATAATAAAGATTCCTGGACAACACAAAAATCATCTGCTGTTTTTTAAAAGATACAATGACTCACAGACACCAGGAAGACAGAAAGCAGGCAGGATTGTCAGCAACATGTTTTCTTTCTACTCACCCTGCTTCTTTCGTATTCTTTCCTTGAGGCAGCAAAGAGCTGAGCATTAGATATGGCGATTCCACAAAAGGGAAGGTACATCTGCATAACCTGGGGCACAGAGAGTTTTAAGAACATTAGAACACAAGCACATTAAAACATCCATCACTGGACTAAATCCCACAGTCCCTGCGTATGCCTGACTGTAATACTTTCTTTTCCATCATTGAGACTGAGTGTGGAGATGTTGATACTAGCATCTTAATTTGAGAAGGAATATTTTTCAGAGTTAATGGTAAGATGATGTAAATCCCCCAAGTTTTAACTGGGGGATTCTCATTTATGAAGGCATAAAGCAACAGACTATGAAGGTATATTATATTCCTTCTTTGGTAAAGAAGAGAATGAACTGTAATATGTCTGGAATTGAAGGCAGGTTCCCACACTCACATTTGGAGGGAGGTGGGATATAAGTCGATTCCTTTGTTTAAAGGTATTTGGTCTGTACCATATGGATAAGGTGTACCACTCACACCTGTGGCAGGGATTTCAGTTGACCACCAGATGGGCCAGAGGGTTTAACAGCCTCTGCAAAAGTGCTCTAAACATGTGCTCTGCTGTGCAGACATAACTGCACATAAATACAAACGGGTGGGATTGTTCTAAAGAAGCCTATTTGAGGAAAGGCCGGGAACCCTCAAGGAGAGCTTCTCCTTTGGACAGAAACACCCCCTGTGGTGGGCTGGACTCTAATGAGACTTTCTCATCACAAGGCTCTAGGTCTGGAGATTTTCAAGACTCCCTGACACTCTCACTCAAATCATCTCCAGTTCCAGAGAAATAGAACACTCCAAGTAAAAAGCTGAAAGAACTATTTCTATAAACTCTTCACAACGTATGGAAACAAGTGGCATTGCTTTGGGGTTCTCTAAAGCCCGTGAAGGATGGGTTTTCTATCACAGGCTGTCTTTCACACGCTCATGGGTGCCCCCGTGCAGAGCCGCAGAGCGCAGAGCAGCGGCGACGCACGCAGTTCCGGCCATGGCCGGCAGAGGGCAGTGCGGCGCCCACCGTGAGTGGCCGGAGCGGCGGGCGGCCAACTCAGGAGCGCTTGGGAGGCACCCCTGGGACGTGCAGAGCAGCCTTATCTGGAGTGGGAGCTGATTTTGCAGAGGACTCGAGGTAGACATAAGATGAAGGGCAATTCACATTCCCTATCATTTCTTTCCTATTAAGATCTTGCTTCGGTTTCCTGGGCACGCTTAACTGACCTAGGAAGAGCCATGAAAGAATTTCAGAGCCCTACAGAAACTGAAGCTATGACCTCACTCTTAGGAACAGTGGGATCAGCATGAAGAAGAGCTTCAAAAATCAATGTGTTGATTTTTGCAGATCTTTGCAGGATAGATTGCTTTCCTGAATTTTCACATGTTGCTTTCTGGAACTTGATGTTATTTCGTTAGCCCCCTTTCTCCTTCCTTCCTACTCTCCACCATCACCCCTTCCCTTGGGAAATATGTCCCTAAGCAAGTATAAAGCTGTGGGCAGAAAGCTCCTGATATTCCGACAGAAAGAGGCACTTTCCACACCACCTGCACACAGAGAAAGCACTTCCCTCACAGGTCTCTGGCTTTTCTCTGCCATGGAGCCTGTGACTAGAATGGGGTGACAGGGGTGAAGGCAGGAGTTACTATTTTTAATTCTCCATCACTTATTTATTTTGTTCATATTTGTCTTCAGGGGCCAAGTATAAGAAGGTGCATAAATCAAATAAGTGTGAAGAAAGGAGACCAACCAAAGGAACATGTGAAATGTTTTCAGATATACATGGTCATCCTAGAAAAATACCACATACCTCACTGCTGAACATACTACAGTCACGGTTGAAGGAGTCCTCTTGGGAAGGTAGGCTCCAATACTAGGGCCCAGTCCTCCCTTCAAAGCAGTTTTGGAACTCTTTTCCAGAATGGCCATCAGAGCTGTCATCTTACAAGGTCATCTAAAAATTAAGTTTGTGAACTTATCCTAGAAAAAATATGATGACAGCTTTCATGGCCATTCCAGAAAAAAGAGTTCCACAATTGCTTTGAAGGGGAGACTAGGTGCTGGCATTGGTGCATAGCTTCCCAAGGGGAGTAATTTGAAGGTGACCATAGTGATATCACCAATGGGGTATGTAACTCTTTATCTAGAATGAGTTCACAGACTTAACTGTCTGACCTTATATTATAGGTTTGCTTCATGTCATTGTAATCCCAGTGTTTATTGAGCTCCCGGCATCATATATAACTAAAAAGATTCTGGATTTTAAATCAGATGACCTTTGTTCTTTTTATGGTTTTCTATGTGAAATTCAGTAAGTTCCTTAATCTCTCTGAACCAATTTTCTTTTCTTTTGGGGGGGCAGGGATAATAGAGCCTCACTATGTCACCCTTGGTAGAGTGCCATAGTGTAACAGCTCACAGCAAACTCAAACTCTTGGGCTTAAGAGATTCTCTTGCCTCAGCCTCCCAAGTAGCTGGGACTACAGGCACCCGCCACAGCGCCTGGCTATTTGACAAAGTGAGACTCTTATCTGTAAAAAAAAAAAAAAAAAAAAAGAATTTCAGCCCAAAATTGTTGGAAGATGATTATCCATGGGTCTGTTACATCTGGCAAACAGAGGCACTGGCTTTTCCCTTCAAGGATGTTTGTACAGTGAGCAGCCTTGGAAAATAAAGACAATATCTCCTTCCAGAGCAAAGAGCAAAATTGTTTACTACTCAGTAGAACAAAGATAATATCTCCCTCCAGGCAGAGGTCAGGCAGGCTCTCTGTCCATTATAAAAGATGTGGGTTGCTTGCATTTGAGATTCCTCTTCAGTAATGCAATCCTCTATGTGCGCTGTTATGGGGTCAGGGAACCAAGACAAATGCTGATGCTCTCACTATTGTCCTTTGTCACTGATGCAGGAGTCCCGTGTCTTCTGTCAACATCCTTGAGACCATGGCAGATTAATTTACTAGTTTGAAAGTACAATATAAAAAAAAATCTCAAAGCCTTCGTGGTTAACAAGGCCACCTAGACAGAAATTGGTGAAGCCGTATTTTGAATCCATGCAATCTAACTCCAGAATCTGCCTCCTTAACTTGTACATTCACCTGCCTCCCAAAGTAATATATATCTTTAATGTCATTGGTATGATGGCCTGATTAACTACTGTATGATCAGACAGGCTGCTGTGGCTAGGAAATGATTCTTTCGGTGTAGAAGCAGTTATTGGAGATTGTAGAAGCAGAAAGTGGTCTGGTAAGGCAGACACCAGCTGGGTTTCTAGAGATAACATAGTTCTCAGGAGGTAATTGGTCTAGCAGCTGCCTTAAGGGAGACCTTAAACAGAGCAAACCTCACTGATACCCATCGGAGTGTGGCGATGTAGGACAGGGCAGAATGTTCAAGCAGAAAAGAAGCTGGCCTTAGGAGAGCAGGGCCCTAGCCTGGAGCTAGGGGTTTAAGGATCAGATTACACTTTTGGTGATGGAAGGGAAGAAAATAGCAGAAGAAAAGAAGATCCCTAACAGGTTTTAAATGTAAGGCATTTAAACATCTAGCATCTAAACTGTTTTAGAGACACAGAACTGATCTGTAAGGGCTGTGTCAAAGCAGAGCCTACAGTACCGAGGTGAGGGTCCAGCTGTAGAGTGGTGAGGGAACCAGGAAGCGGGAACCAGCCTGTGTTCAGTACACTCCCCAAGGGGCCCATTCTTAGGTCTGGGGACATTTTCTGTCTCCAGGAGCCTAGGAACAGCCCAAGATCACACTGTCCGTCCATGGCAAATCTTCGTCCTCATCCAATTCTCTTTCTGTTAAACCTAATTGTTAGTCTAAAACATTTTCAATACAAAAATACTTTTTCTAAATAGTATAAGGTATTCTTTGTGAAGAGTACAATGTAGTATCAAGAAAATGTGTAAGTCTGATTGGTATGATGAGCTCTTTAATCTACCCTGATGTGTCTGATAAAGCACCCCTCAGTTCAGTCCTGACGGATGAGCAACATTGACTTGCCACAACCTCAGGAAGGGCAACTCTATAATCTTCCTCCATTTTAAAAGTTTAACAAATGCCTCTTTCAAAAAATTTTCTCATATAAATGTAAAAAACCCCTCATATCACAATGTGACTGCTATTCTTATTCTTCAGTGACAATGAAAAACAACAAAAACTCCGCTAATTTAAACTGATTATAAAGCATTTAACGTGGTATTTTGAAAGGCAAAAGAGGCTCATTCGTGCTGTCTTATTTTGTGTACTCTAATTTATCAAGTTAATGCTTCCATAGCAGCATCCGAGCAAAAGCAAATGGCAAAGCTGACATCCTACTCACTGTGCTTGGAATGTGCAGATAGCTCAGTTTCACAAGAGTTGCCTGACTGCTTTTGCAACCGTCAGGCCTTGGGTTAACAAGGCAGCACGTGCAATAAATTATGTGACACCACCACTACTCTCAGATTTACCATCAGTTTTAATTACACTCGTGAGATGATTGCTAGCCAGCTCAAAGTCCTTCTGTGGTTTCACAGAAACTATAGGCTAAAGTTCAAACTTTAATTTTATGTGAAAAGACTTCAAAGATTCTGCCCTCGCTATATCTCTTGGTCTATACCCTCTGTATTCCAGTTAAATGGGATGATTCCAGCTGTTACTCCCCCAGATAACCTATAGTCTAATTCTCTGCTATGTCTCTGTCATCTGCATTGCCTGGAATTTTTTCCCATTCTACCTTTCACCTCTATTTTTATCTATCAAAATTTTGATGATCATTTTCAATTTTAAAATTTTTTGTATTTAAGTTATTATTTTGGTTTTATACATTTTAACTAATAGAAAATAAAAATACATCAATTGTAAAATATTCTTTTATATTTGCATTTCCTTGAATAGTTTATTCAAACATTTCAGATGCACCTTTATATCACTGTCTTTATTATGACTAGAACCACTCTTACAATCAGTTTTAAATTAAGTTTTACGCAATAATTACCCCCACTACCTAAGTCAATTGAAAAGATGTTGTATTACTATAATGAACAGCCTTGAAGATAGAAATGTCTTATGCCAGAGCAAGGGGAAGAATTATTTACCGTTCAGTATAATAAAAGTAACACTTCCTCTAGGGCGGGGGGCGGGTAGCCTTATTGTACATTATAGAGATTTGGTTTCCCTGTCTTTGGAGGTTCTCTCCTGTAACACGGTTCCTTGTGTTGTCTCCTATGGGTGCTAGTACTGAACATTTCACCCCAAGCTTTAAGCATTCATTCACATATTATTCCTTTGTCTTGTTCGTGTGTATCTATGAACTCCCCAACATAGACAAGTTAAGGGCCCTAGGAACTAACACTAAAATCTATGACGAGTTTCTTTGCTCCCTTTTCAACTGAGTCAATTTCTATTGATTTTATTTTCTCTTCCATTTACTCCCATTCCTCACATTCTCTTTCCCTTATTTTTGTGATGGAACTATAGAAATTGTATGCAGAACTTGACAAAATCTAACATCTTCAGGCACCTTCCAAAGAAGATAAGGACCTTGGAACGCATCAACACTTAATATTCCTTAATCCTACTTTCCTGGTACATGTGTTACTTTTTCCTAGTTCTATTTCACTTTGTCACTACATATTGTTATTCTTAGTGTTTTTTTATATTTGCCCACATGGGCACCAATTTTATCTTTATTCCTTCAAGCATCTCCTTCCTTCTTTCTATGATAGTTTACTTTTTATAGATAACGTTTAGAATATCCTTTGTGTTGGTGGTAAATGCTTCGTTTTTGTTTTGTATAAAAATATGTTTATTTTATGACCTATCTTAAAAGGTAATCGGGGTAGGGCGAGGTGGCTCACACCTATAATCTTGGTGAGCGCTCTGGGAGGCTGAGGCAAGAGGATCGCTTGAGCTTAGGAGTTGGAGTCCAGCCTGAGTAAAAGCAAGACCCTGTCTCTACCACAAATAGCAAAAATTAGCCAGGCATAATGGTGAGCACTGATAGTCCCAGCTTCTTGGGAGGCTGAGATGGGAGGATTGCTCAAACCCTGGAATTTGAGGTCACTGTGAGCTATGATGATGCTAGCACTCTAGCCCAGGTGACAGGGTGAGACTCTCTCTCAAAGAAAAAAAGTTAATTTAGTTACATATGCAATTCTAGGTATTATAGGTTTACTGTTATTTTATCTCAGTACTTAAATATTATTCCTGAATTATCAACTGCAGATGCTGCTACTTAAAAGTCAACTGTCAATCTAATTCTCTGTTTAACTCTGTTCATCTCTTGTTTCTATCAGGACTCTTTATGCCTTTGGCAGCCAATTTGTACTTTTCTTCCAACCTCAAAGGCTTCATTGAATCAAATTAAACACTAATGGTCATATATTGACCAAAAATTAGTGTGGACAGAGACAATACTGTACCTTCATGACTCATTGCACACCGAGGGAGAATCTCTACTAAAAAGGAAATGCTCTGCCCCATGTCGTTCACTGGCATGAAAATTCAGCACTCTGGGGCCAGACGACTGCCCTCTGCCTACCCACTTTCTAAACTTTGCAAGGGAAGCAGGCAAATGCATTTTTGAAAAGAGTAAGAAAAAACTGAAGCAGCATAGAAATAGAAAGTGAAAAACAAAATATTTTCATATGTTTTTCACTTCCAGTGCAACAGATGTCTTAAATTTAAAAAGATAATATACTGTTCTATTTTGCTCTTTCTGAAGTCCCTCCTTTCCAAAGGAAAAAAAAAAAAGGTACCAATTTGGCTTTCCCCATCTAGTTTGTGAATGCCAAAAGGTCTAAGAAGCCTTAATGACTAAGAAGCTAATGAGTCTGCACACCCTGTGCAGCGCTTTTCAGCTTGAAAGCACTTTATGAACATTGGCTAATTAATCTTTATAACATCCCACTCAGAAAGGGAGTTAAACTGAAAATCATTAAGCAACGTAAAAAGTCACTTAGCCCTAGAAACTCATGAAAGTATCACTAATAAGCATAAAATCTGAGCTCTGGGCCTTCCATCATTGTACTAAAGAAAGACAGTAGGTAGCCAGCCCTTTCAAACTTGCAAGCCACAGAGAAAGGCTAGTAAGACCCATGGTCTAGTCTAGTCCAGTTATCCACCATTACAATAGGCTAGAGGTCAGCACTGGCGTGGGCCACGCAGGGCCAGACCCTTGATGGACTCGCCTCCTGGAAGAAAAAACAGCTTGAAGGGTCACAGCTAAATGAATGGGTAAGAGGTTTCTGCACAGACGGCCTTTGTGCAGATTCACTGGTAGAGTCCCCTCTTCCCTCAGGCTAATGATGGCATCGATTAGGGCCCAGTGATTTGGAACTGAGATATTTTAAGATAGCTGTGAGTCAAACACTGAATAAACTCTGCAAGTAGAGGAATGGGAAGAATAGCATATCAAAATACAAAAAGAGTCATATTGTTTTCATATACTGAATCACTTTCAGAACCTTTTTAGCAAGAGAATATTTTAAAGAATAATTTTGATATTAGTTTGGAGTTTTGCTTTTTTTTCAGAAACAGTCTTACTTTGTTGCCCTCGGTAGAGTGCTGTGGCATGACAGCTCACAGCAACCTGCTCTTGGGCTTAGGCGATTCACTTGCCTCAGCCTCCTGAGTAGCTGGTGAGTAGCTGGGACCATAGGCGCCCGCCACAATGCCTGGCTATGTTTTTGTTGCAGTTTGGCTGGGGCCAGGTTCGAACCCTCCACCCTCGGTGTATGGGGCTGGCGCCCTACTCACTGAGCCACAGATGCTGCCCTAGTTTGGAGTTTTCTAGAAATTCCAGAGGAAGTCCTTACTTCTAGAGGTATAGGTTCGTTCACTGCAACATTGTTTCTACCTAAATTTAGTAAAGATAATAGGTGGTGTTTTATTTCAAAAATCAGAATCATAAATGAATCTTGTCACTTCATACCAAAATATATACTTAGCTAAACTTGGCCTTTTTGTATCAGTGATATGCTCCTTTCAAAGAAAACAACCTCCAAAAGAAACCTAAAGTATCGACTTTGCTTTAAACACTGGTATGGAAGAGATAATCCACTTATGTTCTTTTTGAAATTGTTCACTATTAGAATTAATACTGTAAGGAATAGTGGGGGGAACTTAACAAAAGACACAGGAAAAGAAGAGGACAAACAAAGGAAAAGGAGGTGCTGTTTGTAGGAGACAAGCGAGGGCAGGACAATGGGAACAGATGTGGACAGGAGCCCCCAAGGAAAGGAAGCCCAGGCCGGGCTCACGGCGGCCCAGATTCCAGGCAGAACACGTTACAAAATTTGCATCTTTACAGATTCAGTCTCCTGTCTAGGCCCTCTCATCACTCTTCTGTTTTCCCTTCTTCTGCCTGGCATTAAAGTGGGGCTCCGGGAGTGTTGGAATGAGCACCCTTTTCTTACTATTCTCACCCTTCTCCTACAAGTAAGAGTTGGTCAAAATATCCCAAGAGGCCAACCAAGTCTGGCAGCATCACCACCCGTGCTCTTTCACTTTTTAGAAGCTGTGGCCTGCTGCCTGTTTGAATCCAATAGGTACTACTTGTACCGCCCAATAACCTTATTTCCATTTGTCCCCATTCCTGCCCCCCACAACACACACACAAAACTTTAGAGAAATAACCTTCTCATGTCTGGAGGTGGAGGTGATTCTAACTTCCTACTTTTTTATTCACAGATACACCACTGAAAGGAAGACCCTGAAGGAATCCGTGGTAGGAACCATGTCCTTTCTAAGATAATTTGTTTCATTTCATTTTAAACTTATTATAGGTGCATAATAATTGTATATCTTTATAGGGCACATGTGATACAGGCACACAATGAGAATTAATCAACTCAGGGTAATTGGGGTATCCACTCCCTCAGGCATTTAACATTTATATTTAACATTTCTTTGTGTTAGGAACATTCCAATTCTGCACTTTTAGTTATTTTAAAGTTTACTTTAACTTAGTGTTGATGACAGTCGCTTTGTTGTTCTATCGAATATTGTCTGTTCTATCTTACTGTATTTTTACACCCATTAACATCCCTACTTTATCATTCCAAGCTGCAGCTATCATTCTACTCTCTGTCTCCAGGAGATCGTTTTTTTAATATTTAGCTCCCACACATGCATGAGAACGTGTAAGATTTGTCTTTCTGTTCTTGGTTTGTTTCACTTAACAGAATGTCTTCCAGTTCCATCCATGTTGTTGCAAATTGCGGAAGTTTATCTTTGGTGGCTATGTAATAGTCCAGTGTGTGTGTGTAACACACTTTCTTTATCCATCCATCTGTTAATGAATTTTTAGGTTGATTCTGAAGCTTGGCTACGATAGTGCTACAGTAAACCTTGGAGCCCAGATAATTTTTTGGTATTTCCTCTCCTTTAGATACATACCCAGCAGTAGAATTGCTGTTTGGGGGAACTTTTTTGTTTTTCTGATCATAGATTTCAAAAGTAAAAAAGGACCTACATCTCTATCACTCAGAGCTTACCACAATTAACATATTGGAATATATCATTCAAGTTTTCGTCTTTCTTTCCTTTCACATAAACCCAAGTAGGCTAAGCCTATATATAATATTTTATTTGCTTTCCCCCTGCTTTTTATAACCAGCTATCATTTATTTTGACCAATTTCTATGGATGCAAAATGTCCCATGGTATGGCCAGAAAAAGAGAATTTATAGAGAAAGTAGATTAGTGATCATCTGGGCTATAATAATAATAGGATTAACTGTAAGTGAGAATAGGGAATTTTATTAGGAGTATGTTGTAACACTGATTTATGGTGATGGTCGTACCACTCATAAAGTTACTAAAAATCATAGATTTTTATATCATTGGTAACTCAAAATGGGTAAATTGCAAAATCATTGGTAACTCAAAATGGGTAAATTGCATTATATGTAAAATATGCCTCAATAAAGCTGTTAAAATTACCACAAATATACCACTCATTGTATAGATTAACACAGTTTACTTAGTCAATCATATGCTGTTAGACATGTAGGTTGTTCTCAATTTTGGATTAGCAATCCTAGGGTTGGCCAGGCATGGTGGCTCACACCTGTAACCTTTGCACTCTGGGAGGCCAAAGCTCCCTTTAGATCCCTTTATCTCAGAAGTTTAAGACCAGCCTGAGCAAGAGGGGACCTTGTATCTATTAAAAATAGAAAAAATTAGCCTGGTGTTGTGGTGGGCACCTGGAGTCCCAGCCACTCAGGAGGCTAAGGCAGGAGGATCGCCTGCACCAAGAGTTTGAGGTTGCTGTGAGCTAGGCTGATGCCATGGCACTCTAGCCTGGGCAACACAGTGAGGCTCTGTGAAAAAACAAAGAAGGAAAGAAAGAAAGAAGGAAGGAAGGAATGAAGGAAGGAAAGAAGGGAGAGTGGGATGGAGGGAGGAAAGAAGGAAGGAAGGAAGGATTCCTTCCTGGAAGACAATCTTAGGATTTAACATTCTTGCAATTAAATCTTTCTATATCCCCTGATTATTTCTTATATAGAATATAGCTCTAGTATTGAGACTCACTTATTTTATTCAATATATACTCATATACCAATTCTCTGTACAAGGTCATATTCTAAATGCTTCACTAATACTAATTCACTGTATGTGTACATTATAAAAACCTCTAACAATGCACAATATTTTACTTTTTGTTCAAACAAACAGTATTAGAAGTGGACAGAGGAAAGTAACCACAGGCCTCCTTTCATCTCCTAGCCTGGTATCCACTCCTTTCCCAAGGAACATTTGCATTTGTAACACATTCTTCTGGGGTTTTTAAATGAACTTCATAAATAGGATATCTAGTTTGAATAGTGTTTATAAACGTAAGAGGGATTGCACTGTAAGTTATTTTCTATAACTTCATTTTCACTTGGAAATGTATTTTAGAAATGTTTACATGTCAATTCACAGAGATCTACTTTATTCACCCTAAAGTCTGTAAGATTTTCTAGGCGGTAGCTATACCCATCAATCAAATTCATATTGCTTCCAATTTTTTTTATTACAAATAATGCTTCTGTGAACTTTCTTACAAATGTATCTTTGTGCATCTGGACAATACTTCTGTTAAATACCTAAATGTGAAACTTTAAGGTTGAAGAATATGTGCATAAAAATATTAAAAGCTATTGCAACTCATCTTTCAAACAAGTCTTCACCAATTCATACGCTGTTAATCAGAGTATTCATTTATCCCACCCTCATACAACATGGAGTGTTATCATTCTTTTTAAATCGTGTCTTATCTGACAAATAAAAACAATACTCACATTTCCATTAACTGAGAGGTATTTGATTACCAGTGAGATTTTGAATACTTTTTATAATTTTTTGGTCGTCTATTTTTAATACGAGCTCTTTATGTCTTTTGCTTACTTTTTACTGAACATTAACCTATTACTTAATTGCTTTGTAAGCCCTCTTTCTGTTCTAAGAATATTAACCAATTTCCGTTTTCACAAATCACGAATCTTACTTGATAATCAGCAATTGTCATCAGTTTGATTAGTCCAATAGGCCTACAAAGTATGATTGCTTGGTCTAAGATGAATAAATAGTAGGGCTTGGTAAACTCGGCCTGCTGAGTCTCATGGTGTGAAGAACTTTTCCAAAGATATCTACTTGTATAACCCTGTCAAGGTTATTTCTATAAGAGGTTGACCTACATGCCCCATCCTGCCTATTTATTCCACCTGCTTTTGTAACTCACAGCTGCTGAAAGAAGTTGGTTTGAGCTACAGTTTGATCAGGCAATCTTGAATTTTAGCTTTTAAGATCATTATTACTCCCCACTTACCAAGCACAGCAGAAGGCCACACTATACAGTACCTCATTCAAGGTTCAGTCCTCTGATGCTGGAAAGATCCTATTACATCACCATCAGTGTATGAAAAGAACATGTCCTCTTAGACAATCTTCTGATGAAGAATACCTAAGCTTGTCTTTAAATTTGAAATACAGTAGAATGTCAATAGTTGACCACCTCTCTACATTGACCACCTCCTTAGGTGACCTAAATGTTATAAACCAGAATGCATCACATGTACTTATCAGTACAGTAGGCCTAGTTCATTATGTTGACCGCTTTTGTATAATAACCAATTTGTGATAGTCCCTTGGGTGATGCACTTACAGAGGTTTTTCTATTAGTAGCAGGAGTCTTCCTTCCACCATCTCATTTATCGAGATTCTTCTTTTTTAGAATTCCTGGTTTATAAAGTAGTGAGCCTTTATATAAACAGAATCGTACAATGTGTGGACTTTTGCATCTGGCTGCTTTCACTTGGCATGCTGTTTTCGGGATTCATCCATGTTGTAGAGTATATCAGTTATTTCAGCCTTTTAAAAATATTGTAAATAAATAGACTGTTTCGGGAGCTGTTTTCAGGTTTATGGAAGAACTGAGTGGAAAGTACAGAGATTTCTCATAGACTACCTTCCTCTGCCCAATACACAGTTTTCCCTGTTATTAATATTTGTTTGAATGTGACACATCACTTGTTACAATCGATGAGTCAATACTGATGCATTGTTAGTAACTAAAGTCCTGTCTACATTAGGGTCCACTCTTTGTGTCACACATTCCACGGTTTGACACATGTCCATATCCACCACTACAGTAACATACAGAATAGTTCACTGCCCTAAATATCCCCTGTGCTCCACCTATTAATCACTCCCTCTTTCTCCCTGAATTTCTGGCAATTATTGATCTATTTTTTTTTTTTTTTTTTTTTTCTGGGGACAGTCTCACTTTGGCGCCCTGAGTAGAGTGCTATGGCATCACAGCTCACATCAACCTCCAGTTCCTGGGCTTACGCGATTCTCTTGTCTCAGTCCCCCAAGTAGGTAGGACTATAGGTGCCCACCACAACATCCAGCTATCTTTTGTTGCAGTTGCCATTGCTATTTTAACTGGCTGGGGCCAAGTTTAACCTGCTACCTTCAGTATATGGGGCTAGGGCCCCATGCACTGAGCCCACAGGCACTGCTTACAATTACTGATCATTTTACTGGCTCCATACTTTCCCCTTTTATATAGTCACATAATTGGAATCATATCTCTATATCCTTTTCAGATTGCTTTTTCCACTCAGCAATATCCATTTAAGGTAACTCTGTGTCCTTACATGGCTTAACAGCTCACTTCCTTTTACTCCACTGACCAGATGTACCAACAATCACCTATTGAGGGACATCTTGCTTCCAAGTTTTGACAATTGTAAATAAAGTTGCTATAAATATTTATGTGCAAATGTGTGTACTTAAATTTTCAATTCATTTGGATAAATACCCATGAGTGTGATTGCTAGATTGCATGGTAAGAGTATTTTTTGTTTTTCAAGAAACTTCCAAATTGTGGTCCAAAGTGGCTGTGTCATTTTGCATTCCTACCAGCAGTGAATGAGTCCCTATTACTCCATATTTGCACTAGCATTTAATATTGTCAGTGTTTAGGATGTCAGCCATTTAATAGGTATGTAGTAACACGCCACGTTTTATTTTGTAATTTCCTAATAACATATGATGTTGAGTATCTTTTCATATACTTTTTTGGTCATCTATATATGTCTTCTTTGATGCAATTGTTTGCCTGTCTTTAAGTTGAGTTGTTTGCTTATTATTAAGTTTTAGGAGTTCTTTATGTATTTTGGGTACAAGTCTTTTATCAGATATGTGTTTTGCAAACATTTTTCTTCTAGGTCATGGCTTGTCCATTCATTACATGTTATTTTTGTATGAAGCTTAACCAGATTTTTTGCTTATTTCTTTTTATTCTGGTTCCATGGAACTTTAGGATTAACTAAAACCTTAATAAATTTTCTCATTTACCTTCAACTCTATCTCAATATCAGTATTCTGGGACAATATCCTTTTGCTCAGGCCAGGGTAAAAGACAAGTTTTACTTAAGTTTTAGATTCTTATCTTCTCTGAGGAATCTTAGAGCCCTTCCCCTCTACTGTCATTGTTTTTATGTTATATCTAGATCTCCCCTCTCCCTTCAAGGGGAGTGTGCTTCCTTTCATTTGGTATTGCTGTTTGCGTCTTCACTGCATGATCTACATCTGTGTGTCCTCATGTCCTCACTCCCCTGTCATTTCTCTACAGTCTTTAACTTGGAGCTTGTCTATGACCTCCCAAATACCAGACCACAAAATATATCAGCTATTCTAAGTCCGTATTCTCTCTGAAGCCCTTAACACTTGCTCACCAGCCAGATATTAAACTGTGGCAACCATGTATTATCTACTTTTATTTCTCCTTCTGCATTTCTAACACCTCTTTTAAGTTATATTCCCAGGTTCAGTCTGTGATCTCCTATTATCTTTCTAACTTCCCCTTTAAGGACTTATTTATTTTCACAACATAAGAAAAAGAGTTAAACCTTTGAGCAAGAGTTAAAAAAAAAAACAACCTTTGAGCAAGAGTTAAAAAAAAACAACCAAACAATAAACTCGGTACTGCCACCTACTTGGATAGCTGAGAAAATGTCCTCCTCTGCTTTCTTGCTTCCCTGCCATGCTTCTGCCCATCACTATCCCCTCTGCCTATGACTGTGCTATCCCACATCTCTATCCCCACTTCCAGTCAGTCACCTTTGCTACCTTTTGGCCCCAACTTTCAGTCTCTGATATGGAGAGAGCTTGAGCTCGAATAACATTTGTTTCCTCTAGCTCAGTGATTTTCAACTGGTGTACCATGAAAATTCTTAAAGATCACCAATTAAATAATTTTCAAAAGAATTTCAAAGCATAGTTAGTATATTCTTTTTCTTAAACTCTTCCTTTTGATCAACATAATTTAAGCTGCAGCAGTTTAACTCCAGGTTCAAGTGTGCTCTGAGATAAAAATAGAGTTGAAAAACACTGCTGTATTTTATACTCTAATTTCAGCATTTCTGGCCCTAGGTTGAACTGAACTCAGAATTCAACCATACTCCCTAAACAGGTGCTAAAGTCTCTTCCTTTTACCTGAGTCTTCAGTTGTCCCCTCTCGGACGATTCTCTTTGATGCCATTGGCTCTCCATGCTCCAGTTCCACATCATCAGATACCTTTAGGACAGTTTATCTTGAAAGTCCTTATGCTAGCTGAAACTCAGCATTCCAAAACCAGGTTTATCATTTTGTTCTCCCATCCTTTCAAAAAAAAGAAAGCTTCCTTCTTCAAAATGTTTCATCTGTGCGAAATGAATCATTAATGTTCAAATCACCCAGTTCCACACCAATGGTGCCATCTTTGATTGCTATCCATATGTAGTTATAAGCAAGTCACAAGCCTTAAGGCATAAGCAATCCAGCAGCTTCTGAAACTTGCATTCCCAAACCTGATGTCCTCTGTCCTGGCATCATACCTTACTATCTATGCTAACAGTTCCCAAATCTTCTCATCCATTCAATGCCATAAGAGCCCACTAACCTTTGTTTCCTATACAGAAAAGTTATAAATGTAAACACACTGACTATCCTTCCCAATATATCCTCTTGTCATAATTTTTTTGTCATAAATTTTTTTAATGTAAGAAATAATGTGAATGGCCTACACATATTAAAAACTAGCTTTTTTTTCAAACTACATTTGTATGAGCATTTTTACATCACATATACTACCTTTTAAAATTTCATTAGAAGCTCCTCAGAAAGTGTTTCTGATATTTAAGACTATGGCTTGGGATTATACAGGTGCTTGTGGAAGATATGTAATAATCTCAGAAAAAAGAGTGAGGAAATATAAAATTACTATTTAGAGAAATACATGAGGGCCAGAGGGGATTCTCCTGCTTATATATCTTTTTTTTTTTTTTTTCATTTTCTCAAAATAATGCATCATCCAAATGCAATACCAATAACATGGATAATAAACCATACTATACTTCAATTTCTAGTGATATTCTTCAGTGAAGTTTAAAACAAAGACGACTATGGAAGGTATGCTTAGAGCATTAATATGTAATTAATATAATAGTATCCTAAAATGTGAAAGCCTTGATCAAATTCATAGGTTGTGTCTATGCAACTGAAAGCCATGCCTAGTAAATTCAGGGCGTCCTTAATGCATAGACTTGAAGATAAAGAAAGCTGTAGAATTTGGCCTCACAACAAATAGAACATTGGTGTAGAGCCCATTAATCATTTATTACCAGATTAGGGAATCAATCCAAACAGGCAAGGGGGAAGCTTTCTACAAGATTTATCAGTAATTCAGCCAGATTTCTCATTCAGTATCTTAGAATAGACTAGCTCACAGACTAAGAACGTCTCTTCAAAGCCAAATGCTTTCTTGTCCCCATTTCTACTTTCCACTTTTCACCTTACTCTTTCCCATCCTTTCCTTTAGGTGCTGTTCCCCTTTGTGGTTCAAGTATTTCACTTAAGCTCAATTACATACAGACTAAGGAAAAAGAACAAAAATATAAGCCTGAAGAGAACAGAAGAAAAGAACTAATAAAATAAAAGCATAAAATGAGAAATAAGAAAACAACCAGTAAAATTGATAAATAAATCCAGAAATGGCTCATGTAGAGAAAAACAATAAGAAATAAGCAGTTTAATCAGAGGGGGGAAACCACAAATATGCTAAAACAGAAGTGATAAATATAATTACAGCTACAGGAGAAAATTAAAGGAACTATAATACTTTTTTTTCCATAACCCTAAGCATATATGTACTTGCAAACCTGTTGTACTTGCAAATTTCTATTTCAACAAAATAGAATTATTTATTTATTTTTTTTAATTTATTTTTAATTATTGTTAAATCATAGCTGTGTACCTTTGTGCAATCAAGGGGTACAATGTGCTGGTTTCATATACAATCTGAAATATTCTCATCAAACTGGTCAACATAGACTTCATGGCATTTTCTTAGTTATTGTATGTAGACATTTGTATTCTGTATTTAGTAAGTTTCACCTGTACCCATTATAAGATGCACCGTAGGTTCCACCCATTACCCTCCCTCCATCCCAACCTCCCCCCTCCCTTCTCCTCCCTTTGCCCTTTCCCCATAGTCTTGTGCTATAGTTGGGTTATAGCCTTCATATGAAAGCTATAAATTAGGTTCATAGTAGGACTGAGTACATTGGATACTTTTTCTTCCATTCTTGAGATACTTTGCTAAGAAGAATATGTTCCAGCTTCATCCATGTAAACATGAAAGAGGTAAAGTCTCCATCTTTCTTTAAGGCTGCATAGTATTCCATGGTATACATGT
>CAUYPK010140519.1:0-29347 GCA_963574355.1 Loris lydekkerianus | reverse complement strand
TTGCCCTTTGGTAGACTGCCGAAGTCACAACTCACAGCAACCTCCAGCTCTTGGGCTTCGGTGATTCTCTTGCCCCAGCCTCCCCGTAGCTGGGAATACAGGCGCTCACCACAATGCCTGGCTATTTTTTGGTTGCAGTTTGGCCGGGGCCAGGTTCAAAGCTGCTACCCTCAGTATATGGGGCTGGCGCCCTACCCACTGAGCCACAGGCGCCACCTGAGAGAGAACTTCTTGACAACCAAAAGGGATTCACCAGTGATCAGTAACTGGTGTCAGAATTAAGAGGGATTTTCTTCATGACTTCTTTTTCTTCTTCTTCTTTTTTTTTTTTTTTTTGTCACCACCTTTGCTTAACATGGGTTTGCTGTTACTGATGAGGTATGTGTTCTGGTTTCCTAGCCTCTAGCCACTGTTTCAGATCAACCAAACTGGGTGGTTTCCTTATGGTCCCACTTCCTATATGATGCATATTCGTCCCCCAAATTAGTAAAAGTCTTTGCTTATACTAATCCTCATCCTGGAATGACCCCAATTAGCTCTAAGTTATTCAACTCCTATTCAGTCTTCAAGGACTTCTTCATTTTCCACCACCTGCATTAAATCTTCTTTAGCTGCTCCAACCCACTGAGCTTTCCTGTCCATCCCAAATTCCTTCTACACATGTAGTTAGTATCTCAAACATTAATTACTCCTTTCAGAAAATATTTATTTAGGTTTTTCTATATGCCAGACACTATCTTACAGTAGTCTTATGTCTGTGCATTAAAAATTATAGTCTAGTGGGGGTGACAAATGATAACACAATGGAATAAGAGTTATTATGGGGAGAAGCAAAAGAGTTAAATGATGTATCATGAGGTTTAAGTTAAACAGAGAAGAAAGTGAAGATAGAAGAATGATGGTAGACATTAAAACAGAGGGAGGTCAAGGGAGTAGAGGACCTACAAGGTCATAGATCAAAGAAAGTAATAGAAGTATCATAGTGAGGGAATTGGAAAGATAAAAAGGTGTAGCCAGAGAGTGGGATGTCTCAATTTAAGATTTCCAAAGTGGAGTAATTCTGGACGATGATAAGCTCCCAGATGTGGCCATGGGAGTAAGTGACTAAAGATCAACATTAAATTCTGCTTAATTTCCTATATGTTAATCTACTTTTATAATAAAAATTACTGAAGGATGTGGCAGGCAGAATTCTAAGATGATCCCAATGACCCTTACCCCTTTGCAATAGCCTCCCCTTGCTTGTTGAAGGAGCCTGTGGATGTGTGAAACATCACTCCCGTGATTACGTCCCATTTTATGGGAAAAGGGATTTTATTGTTGTAATTGACTAATCATGTGAACCGTTAAAAAGAGCCAGGTTCTTCTTGGTGAGAAAAATTTGAAGCATGACAGGGATTCAATGCAAAAGAAATTCTCTGTTTTCTAATTTAAAGATGGAAGGGGCCACACAACAAAGAATATAAGCTCCAGGAGATTAGAGCATCCCCTAAGTCATGGCAGGCAAGGAAATGGGGGCTTCAGTTCTACAGTCAGAAGAAATTGGATTATACCATGACCATGTGAGCTTGGAAGAGGATCCTGAGTTCCAGATGAGAACACAGATCAACAGATGCTTTGATTTGGGGAGACCTTGTGCAGAGAACTCAGTCATGTTGTAACCAGACTTATGGAACTGTTAGCTGATAAATGAGTGTTGTTTAAGCCCCTGTATTTGTTATGCAGCACTAGAAAACAAATATAGGTTGTCCATAAAGTTTATGTGCAATTTAATAGATAACTATATCATATGTACATTGCCATTTTCTGTACTCAAAATAATTTTTTAAAAAATATTGAGAGCTAGAAAATATAGCTATTTTATATGTATGTAAATAGATTCTATAGATTTTATAGATGACTATTTTAAATTGCATATGATCTTTATGGCTATCCTAAATAAGGTATACTTTACATGCAATAGAATGCACCCATTTTAAGTGCAAAGCTTGATGAACTGTGATAAATGCATATAGCACCACAATTAAGATATAGAACACTGGGTGGTGCCTGTGACTCAAAGGAGCAGAGCGCCAGCCCCAAATACCAGAGGTGGTGGGTTCAAACCCGACCGCGGCCAAAAACTGCAAACAAACAAACAAACACACACACACAACCCCCCCCCCCCAGAGATATAGAACATTGATATCACATCCAAAATTCCCTCATGCTCCTTTATTATCAATCCTCCCCAGCAACAGGCAACCACTTGTCTGATTTCTATTGCTTAGTGTGTTTTAAATCTTGACTTTGCCTTGCCCTCTCTGTCTTTGTCTATCTTGTTTACTTATTAATTTTTTTTTATTTTAGAGATAGGGTCTTGCTGTATTGCCCAGGCTGGTCTTGAAGTCCTGGCCTCAAGCAATCCTCTTATCTCAGCCTCCTGAGGTGCTAGGACTACAGGCATAAGCCACCACTTCAGCTTGTCTATCTCGTTTTATGATGGCAATTATTATTCTTATATTTTATAGCTCTCGATGTTTTTTAAAAAATTATTCTGAGTACAGAAAATGGCAATGTACATACAATATTAATACATTGTCTTTCTAAATACGTCTTAGTTTGTAAGTTCAAAATATATTTGTTGCACCCTGGCTCTTTGTCTGGGTCTGTTAAAGCACTGGGATATAACAATAAATGAAATTGTCAGAAGGGGTGGAGGAAAAGAAGAGCAGAGAGAGGGAAGGAGGGAGGGGGTGGGGGTCTTGGTGTGTGACATACCTTTTGGGGGCAAGACACAATTATAAGAGGGATTTTACCTGACAAATGCAATCAGTGTAACCTGGTTTCTTGTACCCTCAATGAATCTCCAACAATAAAAATAAATAAATAAATAAAATTGTTAAAATTTATTCCTAATGGAGCATATACTCCACAGATCTTAGGAGGTTGATTTTTTTTTTTTTTTTTTTTTTTTGTAGAGACAGAGTCTCACTTTATTGCCCTCGGTAGAGTGCCGTGGCATCACACAGCTCACAGCAACATCCAACTCCTGGGCTTAGGCGATTCCCTTGACTCGGCCTCCCTTGTCTCAGCCTCCTGAGTAGCTGGGACTACAGGCACCTGCAACAACGTCTGGGCATTTTTTTGTTGCAGTTTGGCCAGGGCCAGGGCCCGAACCTGTCACCCTCGGTATATGGGGCCAGCACCCTGCCCACTGAGCCACAGGCGCTGCCCTGATTTTTTTTTTTTTTTTTTTTTTTATTGCATGGTTAGCGTCCTGCCTGTGGGTCCTCTAAATTTTACTGTTGGGACCAAATAACCACTATTTACATTAGCCTCACCTTAGATATTCACATGAAATTGTCTAGTTAAAGGCTCAGGTTCTCAGAATTAAGTATCAAGTTTGTTTTGCTGCATAGTTTCATGAATTTTTATGAGATTAAGTCTCTATCATTGATCTTAGCCCAGCATTCAATTATTTTGGGTCTGAGATCCAGCTCTTTCCTTTGCAAAAGTGGTTCTTCACTCTGGCTGAACACTAGAGTCACTTGGGACATTAAAAAGTACTGGTGCCTACCTGGGTGTGGTGGCTCACACCTGTAATTCTAGCACTCTGGGAGGCCGAGGTGGGTGGATTGCCTGAGCTCACAGGTTTGAGAATAGCCTGAGCAACTGCAAGACCCCCGTCTCTAAAAAAAAAAATAAATAAATAAAAAAAAAACTATGTATATGTATATATATCCGGGCATTGTGATGAGTGCCTGTGGTCCCAGATACTCCGGAGACTGAGATAAGACAATTGCTTGAGCCCAAGAGTTGGAGGTTGCTGTGAGCTAAGAGGCCACGGCCCTCTACTGAGGCTGACAAAATGAAAGTCTATCTCCAAAAAAAAAAAAAAGTACTGGTGCCTATTTCCACCACATTTGGCTTTGGCTTGGGTCTGGGCATTAACACTTGTTCAAAGCTCTGATGTCTCTAAAAATTCCAGTGTGCACCCAAGATGTGAACCACACCACTGGTCCTTTCACAGAATAATGTTCTGCTCTTTGAACTTGTATCTGTGGCTGGGTTCCTATTTCTCTTGCCCAATTTCCCTGATGTCTATTACTGTAACAGATATAGCTTGCTATCCACTGAATATTAATATTTGCCTTCCTCATTGTAGGAAGTATATGACCAGCCAGGGCGTACCCAATCTCTTTTTTGTGTGTAGGTGTGAGCAAAAGTGAAGTATGCTAGTCTATGCTAAACAGGAGGTAGTATCCTCCTATCATATCTTGTCCCTTCTGTAGTGCCCAATGAAACCATGTGTTGAAAATAGCTTGTAAGATGGAAGGAACCTGGGTCCCTGAATCACCAAATGGAGTATTTCCCACCAAATACTGCATTAGACTGTTGTGGATGCTGCTAGTGCCTACTCAATGTCTGTCTCCCCTTCATCCTCACAGAATTTCCATTTATTCGGGGATGGCAGTGTGTCAAGATGAAAAATCATATGTCATGGTCTTTATTGTAGACAGGAGTGCTAAAAGCAGACATGTAGGCAGAAGTAGTCAGAACTTCCTGGAAGTCTCTTATAAAGGGTTTAATGTGTCTGTCCCCATTTCATCTTTTCTTCCTCTATGAAAGCAGATGTAACAGTTGGAGTTTCAGTGATCATTATGTAACTTTCAGGGTGAGGGTCACACACCTTAGTGATGACAAATGAAGACAATAAGGGAGACAGGTTCTATGATGACACTGACAGCTACCATACCAGCCTTGGTGTAAAACCTGCTAGATTTTTAATTATTATTATTATTATTTTTTTAAGAGACAGAGTCTCACTTTGTCACCCTCCAACTCCTGGGCTTAGGTGATTCTCTTGCCTCAGCCTCCTGAGTAGCTGGGACTACAGGCGCCCGCCATAATGCCCGGCTATTTTTTTTGGTTGTTTGTTTGCTTTTGTTTGCAGTTTGGCTGGGGCCAGGTTTGAACCCGCCACCCTCGGTATATGGGGCTGGCGCCCAACTCACTGAGCCACACGCGCTGCCCCTAGATTTTTAATTATTGAAAGAAAAAATCTCACGTAAGCCAGTATGTTTCAAGTCTCTAATACTAAGAGCAAAATGTAATTCTTAGCTTATATTTTCCTAAACTCATACTTTACCTTTAGAGATCTTGTTATCACCCACTGGCTCTTCCTGGCGCTACCTGTCTATCTATCTGTACTACTTTCTGTGGCTTGCTATTTAGATCTTTGTTATTTCCTTCTGAATTAGTCTTGTCTCTTGATCCTTGGTCATCTGCAGCTTGTTCTGTCTTACCTGCAACAGAAACCTGTCACATTTGATCTAGGTTAGAGTGAGTAGACAGCAATTACTTTAAAGCAGACTCTAAAATGCTTCCCAACTAATGCAAATGCAGCAACCTGACTCTCTCAGCATATTTTCTATGTCCACTTTTCTCAAAACCAAATTTAGATGGCCTTGCCAACTCCATTTTCAGGTAAAAGTGAAAGAACTACTTGCTAGTTCATAGATTATATGATGGACACCTCCTTGTGAAATCCATCATTCAAGGAATGGAGGAGATTGGATAGTGTGAGCTATGATTTATAGGTGGAAAGGAACCACTTATCATCTCTAGGAAGACCTGTTGTACCTATTGGCTTTACTCATGCTGGGTAGTGTATTGTTTTCTAGGTAGGGTAAATCTCACATCCCTATTAGAGTTATTTCCTTTGTGTATCCACAAGAGTGGGAAAACAGTAAAAGATGCTCACAAGATAACTCATGGGCCAGTAACTTTTGTTCTCCATCTGGGAGGTTGAGAGTGAAAATGTGAACTTGTAGTGCACAGCATGGTCTGATTGTTTGAAGAACTGTCCCTTGATGAAAGCAGTAATGAAAGAAGAAGCAATGCCAGCATCAGGAAAGTCACACCTGAGGGTGGCTCTGTGGCTTCTGATTTGCCCATTATCACCTTGAGAACACCAACTCAAGATGGTTAACTTCGTGTATTCATTAATTCAAATAAGAAAAACATGGCAACATTCACCAAAACGTCAGATCTAAAATATTAAATATGTTTTTCTAATGTAGACATACTTCCATCTGGAGTACTAAAGTTCCTCTGTGTGGAAGATTTTGCATTTTTGATCTAACTTTGTAAACTCTAGTTCTTAAGATTGAATTGTTTAAAATGAGCTTGTCTATGCAATAGGGCTCACATGTTAAAAATTCAATTAATAATTAAATAGTTTCACTTGACTGCTCTTTTTATCTCTTTATCAGTACTCTTTTATGCTAGTTGTCCCAAAGTTTTAAGTTAACTTCAAACACTGATAGAAAAATAGAATAATTTATTTAGAGACAATTTGTAATCATTTGTGCTTATAAGATAAAGTAAAATCATGGACGAATGAGCAGCACAAAGCCTTTCTCTGCCCTCAAGTTGTTCTAATCATTACCTTTATCTTTTTTAATTATAACATTGTTTCTTTATTTGAAAACTGACAATAAATTGGCCAGGTGCTGTGGCTCATACCTGTAATCCCAGCACTCTGGGAGGCTGAGGCAGTGGATTGCTTGAGCTTAGGCGTTTGAGACCAGTTTGAGTAAGAGTGAGACCTCCATCTCTACTAAAAATAGAAATACTAGCCAGGCATTGTGGCAGGTGCCTGTAGTCCCAGCTACTCAGGAGGCTGAGGCAAGAGGATCTCTAGAGCCCAAAAGTTTGAGGTTGCTGTGAGGTATGACTGCCATGGCATTCAGCCCCAGGGCAACTGAGTGAGACTGTCTCAAAACAAAAACAAAATCCTATCAATTAATAGACAAATTGACTAAATATTAAATATTATGTTATTTAATCTGCACACCATTTTCTAACCATTTCTCACAGATTTGGGAAGCAAATACACCCTTCATGTGTTGAGATGCTCTGAATCCCCTACATCTCTTCTGCACATTTTTGCTCTGCATGGAGATAAATATGACGTTGAAGCAAAGTTGTAAACATTTACAGTCAGCTTTATGATTGACACTATCCATGCCTGCAGTAGAAATTTTAGGATGAAAAGCACTAATAATACCTTTGGACTTAGACAAAGGCTTCTTAAATTCTAAGGAGTTTCATTGGGTGGTATCATAATCTGTATGGCTTCTATCACCAAGTTTGTTGATCCTTTTTTGAGTCATAGAATAAAGAAAGAGAATAGTGAATTGGTGGGTTTAGGATCGAGAGGAGTAACTAGGCTTTGGCACTGACTCTTATAGAAAGTGGTTTTTGATACCAATGCCCATGTCCAAAGAATCAGGGATGACTTAGACCTGCTCATCAGGGCAACAGTGGAGTCTCAATATTTCATTTCTAAAAACTTATCCTATAAAAACAATCAAAGATGTGACCCAAAAGATAACTGTAAGTATTTAATATGTTCTTTTCAATATCATTGATAATAGAGAAAAAAGCTAAATATTCAACCACAATAAGGAAATAGTCATATAGTTATGGTGTATTCCTCTATATAAGGGAATATATATGCAAACTTAAAATAGTGTTTTAGAAGAACATTTATGAACAAAGGTAAATTTAATTTTTAAAAGAAGATTAAAGAAAAGTATGGCATATAAAGAAATAGCAATTTCCCCCTATTCTCTATCTTCATTGTCCTGAATTATTCCCACTAAAGGACTTATAATCATGTATTTCCTTGTTTATTTTTTATTGTCTATCTCCCTCTCCCCTCAGTAGAATATAAACTCAATGAGTGTGGAAACTTTGTTTTGTTCACTATTTTATCCTTTGTTCCTACCACAATGCCTGGTAGAGAGTGGGTGCTTATTAAATATCTGTTGAATAAATGGCTGAATAATTAGAGTAGGTGTTGTAGAGCAGCACAAAGTACAGACACACAGACGAATGGCTTGAACATAGTTGGAGTGATGATTAGGGATGTCTTCCTGGAAGGTGTGATCCCTGAATCTGTAGTAAAGCATGGGCAAGGGAAAGACTTTTGGTGGTGCCCTATTATATATAGACTAATGGTTTAGAACCATAACAGAACCATGTTCCCAACTTTAAATACCACTTGTGACCTAGATCCTTGTTGCTGGGATCCATTCATTAGTCTTCCTAAGAGTTGTCTGCCTGTGGATACTGCACTGCAGTGCATTATCTGGCTCTTCTGGAGGGACCAAGCCCACAGCTAGGTTCTTTCCTATTCTGTCCTGAACTAGCTTTCTTTGCCCATTAGCTTGATGCTGAAGTCCTAACTTGGTTCTTTTCTAAGCATGTCCCTCTTATGATGTTTCCCTTTTTTAGTTTCCCTCACACTCCAAAAATCTTGTAACCATTTTGTTATATAGGAAGTTCAGAATCTTTATACATTATTATATGTTGAAATATCTCACTCTGACACATGGGAAAAACTAGATAGAATTATTTTCTAGTAAAGTTACTTTTCTTTCCCATATTGGGCATGAATAATAATATTAACAACAGTAAGGATGACAACAACATTAGTCCATATATTTGCATATTGTTCCACATATTTTCCAGGCCCTTGTGTATATTATCTCATTTGAACCTCACAAAAACTCCATGAAGAAGGCAAGGTGATAATTATTACCATTTTACTGATGAGAAAAGCAGATTAGAATACAGATTGTGACTTTCCCAACTTCAGAAAATATCCTAAACTTCAGTCCTGAGACACAATAGAAATTAGGAGAAAAAATTGTTAAGTGGCAAATTGCTTCTAAGGGAAAAAAAAAAATTGCACACATGGTGATAATATTCTATAAAGTGGAAAAAGGGAGGGCACATGTAACTTGTGCCAAAACATAGAAAGTGATTTTTTTTTAGTTATTGTTGCCTGCTATGATAAATAAAATTGTATAAATTCCATTTTGTTTAAAATTATGGAAAGAAAAAGAATTGAGTTCGTGTAGTTTCAAGTAAACTTGAATTAGAGAAAATGTTGTAATAAATGAAACCAATCCAATTAAAGGATTATTTTTAAATATGACACAAATATTTGAGTACTGATAAAATAAACACAAAATATAAGAGAAAAACATTAAGAAATGAAAATAAAATTCCATTTCTAAGATGTCATTGGATTTCACATTAGGCAACAAAGAAAACAAAATGAAAGCATTTAATTTTGTTTATCAGATTAAGATAAAGTAAGATATAAAATGATAGAATAGACTTCATAGTTAAAAATATATAACACTTTGTCTGCAGTTTTAAACATTTTATTTCAAAAATTAAACTGCCCATAAACTAATCAATATATGGCCCATTTTTATCGAAGAACTCAATTTATAAATGTTGTTTAATACTGAACACTTTATTATTCGATATAATTGTCACAAAATGCAGCACTTGGAATGTGAGCTAAAATTCATTTACATTCCAAGTATCACACTGCCAATATTAAAATTGCAAGATCAAGTTAAAATTTTGTTATCAGTGTTAAAATTAGTCATAGCCCATTTAATTATTTAAAAGAATTATAATACCATCAAGGGTAATTAGATAGGTAGGAAAATCAATTATATAGGATACTAGTAAAGTTCTAAAATAAAAAGAGCAGTTGGTAGATATCCAGAACAAATGCACCTGGTACTTAGCCAAGGCAAAAGTGTCAAGGTATTTCCTGCCAAGATTTATGTAAAATAAGATTACATGTCCTCTAGTGGTACTGTGGTAATGTTGATATAACAAAGAGAGTTTGCTTTTTTAGAGTAAGGGAAAAAAATTTTTAAAAGAATATAGCTTTTTATGTGGGTGTGCCTTATGAAGTGTAATACAAAAACAATCATTAAAGTGTACAAACATACAGTAAGATAAAAGGAATAAACTCAATGTTTAATAGCAGAGTAGGGTGACTATACTTAACAAAAATGTGTTGTACTTGGGTAATGAACACCCTAAATACCCTGACTCATTCACTATCCTTTATATGCATGTAATGAGGATTCACATGCACCCCATAATTCGTATAAATTAAAAAAAAGAAAAAGAAAAAGAAACCAAGAAAATTACCAGATGGAAAAGCTGTTGGGGATGGCACCTGTGGCTCAGTGGGTAGGGCGCCGGCCCCATATACCAAGGGTGGTGGGTTCAAACCCAGCCCTGGCCAAACTGCAACAAAAAAATAGCTGGTCATTGTAGTCCCAGCTACTGGGAGGCTGAGGCAAGAGAATCGCCTAAGCCCAGGAGTTGGATGTTGCTGTGAGCTGTGTGATGCCATGGCCCTCTACCGAGGGTGATAAAGTCAGCATCTGTATCTACAAAAAAAAAAAAAAAAAAAAAGGAAAAAGAAAGAAAAGAAAAGAAAAGAAAGAAAGAAAGAAAGAAAAGAAAAGCTGATGGAAGATATTCTTCAGCTGAATAGCCACTATTTCCATATCCTACACCCAGCAAAGAGAAAAGTCCTCTATCATATTAATATACTTTGCATTTGAGATAACATATTATATTAAAGATATAATAATTATATATTAACAGGATTTTAGATCCTCTGACTCAAATAGAACCCTGTATATCATCTGATCTAATCTTTCTGTATACTGAGATAGAGCAAGAGCCATTGTATCAATTTACCTTTATACCTAAAATCAAACAAAGTAAACTCTTCTTATTTTGATCTGGATGACCTGGTGGGAAACAGAATACAGGTTCAATTAAACCCTTTCAATTTCAGTCAATAAAACTCTTTGGCAGCTCTAAAAAAGCAATTACTTTAATCATTTTAAAGATCAATATTTGGATCAATTTGCCTGTATCCCAGTCTATTGTGAAGATGCCTGAAATGATTGGAACTACTGCACCTTGATTCATTATAGTGGAACTACATATTCATGTCTGAGACTTAGTCCTGTCTTATCTCTAGAAGTTTCTTGATATTCCTCTGAAATTCACCTACCCCAAATCCATGATCAAGTTTTCATGTTTTTATAGGACCTTGAATTTCTCTGGAAACACATTTCCATTTTTTAGACATGTTCTCATATACTGCCTTTTCAAAATTCACTAAAATTTTATTCTACACTGAAAGCCATCCCTCTTCTCTCCCCCCACCCCAACACACAAAAAGCGCTCAAGAGTAGAAAATAAGTCAGTTAAGACGCAGATGCTTGGTAGATAACTAGATGCCCTCACAACTTAAGTGACTCATTCTGCCACATGGCAAAGCTGCATATTAGCTGCATATTAAGGTTATTCAAGGATAATCAAAACATCCTAAAATGTTAATTCAGTAAATGTCAAGTGTTTTCTCTTACATGCAGTCATAAGAAAACAGTCCAAAGGATAGGCTATGCCCAGAGGCCCTAAAGATAATCACTCAGAAGTTGCTATTATGGGTTAAATTGTGTCTCCCAGTAATTCATGTGTTGAAGCTTTAACCCACAGTACCTCAGAATGTGATCTTATTTGGAAATAGGGTAATTGCAGTTGGAAGTACTTAAGATGAGATCATTGGGCTGGGCCCTAATCCAACATCACTGGTGTAGTTATAAAAAGGAGAAATTTGGACATTGGGCCCAGAAAACAGACATGTACAGAGGGAAGATAATGTGAAGAGACACAGGGAGAAGATGGTCATCTATATTTGAAGGAGAGAAGCGCAGGACAGATCCTTCCCTCATAACCTTTAGGAGGAGATGACCTCACTGACATTTCAGAGTTCCAGCTTCCAGAACTGTGAGACAATATATTTCTGTTGTTTACCACTCAGTTTGTGGTACTTTGTTATAGCATCCAGGCCAAATGAATATAGTTGCATATCTGAAGTTTCAGACAAAAACAAATATTTTAAAAGTTACTTCACATTGATTAATCAAAGTTCATAGAAGAGGTCCACAGAAGTGACTCCTGACAAGGCATTTAGTGTGTATTGAGGCCTTTAATGAATAGACAGTTTTTCTGCTGTTGTTGCTTTTTAGTTAACTAAAAGAGAGATCCCTAAACTGGGAAATTCAGTTAAATGGAACCTCAATTTCTTTCTTTTTCTTTCTTTTTTTTTTTTCAGTTTTTGGCTGGGGCTGGGTTTGAACCCGCCACCTCCGGCATATGGGGCTGGCGTCCTACTCCTCTGAGCCATAGGCACCGCCCGGAACATCAATTTCTTAACTAATCTGATTTTATGGTCCAAAATATAATTGACAGCCACCTAAAACCCATACACTAGGGATTAAGTGGTAAACAAAAATCTTTGTAAAGATTACAGTCTTTCATATGGAATAAAGTGTGTGTGAGTGTGTTAAACAGACCAAGGCATGGAAAGGAATACTTATATATGTATTATCTTATTTAAGTTTCATGACAGTTTTATGAGATACTAATTATTATTATCTCAATTTTAGAGATGAAGAGAAAATAAGAAACCGAGAAATATTAAGTGGAACTGAGATTCAAATCCAGACCTGTCTAACTCCAAAACTTCTGAGGTTTTTTTCCCACTAATCTCTTTTTTGAAACAAAAGAAGGAGGACAGGAGAATATATGCAGCTACCTAATTCAAACAGTGCTACATTTATGTATTTGGGATTGAGCTATCGATGCATGTGGGAGACAAAGCACTACAACTGAGAATTGTATTCAACCCAAAGATATCAGTTGATACCTGAACACCCTGTTGTTCTCTGATGCAGACTCACTCTGTTACCCAGGCTAGAATGAATGGCAGCAACCTAGTTCACAGCAACCTCACACTCCTGAGTTCAAGTGATTCTCCAGAGTCAGCATCCCGAGTAGCTGGGACCACAGGTGCCTGCCACAATGCCCATCTAATTTTTCTATTTTTAGTAGAGAAGAGGGATCTTGCTCTTGCTTGGGCTGGTCTCCAACTCTTGAGCCTCAGGGATCCTCCCGCCTTAGCCTCCCAGAGTGCTAGGATTACAAGCTAAAGTCAGGTCACACTGTTGTTTTTATTTTTATTTATTTTTATATTTTTTATTTCTTTATTATATTATAACTGTGTACAGTAATGCATTTATAGGGTACAATGTGATGATTGATAGAAAACGTGGAATGCTTACATCTAACTGATTAAGATAACCGTCTCCTTACTTACATATTTGTTGTGCAAAAAACATCTATTCTTAATAGTATAGAAATGTATCATTGCATTATGCACATTAGGCTGGATCCCCCACAAAACCCTCCATCCTCCAGACCTCCTCCTTCTCCTCCCCCCTCTTTCCTCCTTCCTCCTTCTTTCTGGACTATAGTTATGTTTTACCATTCCTGTAAATGTGTAGATGACTATATACTGATTTCATGGTAGTATTGAATACATTGGATATTTTTTTTTCCATCCTTGAGGTACTTTACTAATTTACCATCTAAAACTATTCTTGCTTTTTTGGTACCGCATTTTTATCAATGACACATACTATGCTATCATTTATCCAGACTTTCATGTAAATTATATAGTAATTACTAAGGTATTGATTGTGTACATTTCTTCCCTTTCAAGTGCGAATAAAAGGCACTTTCCAAGATTAGTGTTGGTGAATTAACAGGATAGCCTCAGAAATCTGATTTGTTCATGCCTACAGATTGGTTCTGTGGACCAGAGATCAACTCACACAGACTAAATTCACAAGAAACAATTTAGATTGCCAAAAGATTGATAACAATCTTTATGTCACAGGACATAGACTACTCCCATTGATGTGACCCAAGTGTTTTCTCCCCATAGGAAGTCCTACCAAACAGGAGGGGGACTTAAGGAGCAAGCAAGAAGACTCAGAGAGATGAAATTAATGTGTAATGTTAACTACCTCTGAAGGACTGCTATGCCCATTTCTGGAATAGGTATGTGTCTGTTAAAGAGACAAACGTGCCCTATGGCCTTGACATTCTCTCCCCTGGACAGTGCCAAAGTATCATACCAAAGCCTTTGCCATTCTCCTTTTCTAAACATTCCTGTCTGACTAAGCCCACATTCTCAGTGACTCAATCTTCCTTTAGCTATGCTAATATATTCTATTAGTTTTGCTCTAGCCTGGAAGTAATTTTCTTTCTTTAAAGTGTTTGTCTATTGATGGCCTGGTCCATTAGGTCTTGATTTTATAGTTTAACTCTTACAGGATAAAATAATTTCTAGATTACTACAAGGTATCTTAATATTGTCTATACACACTTCACTCCTTTCTTCCTTGTATCTACTACAGAATGCAAAACCTTACCTTTTTATTTTCAGACAGAAGTTCTCTCTTTTGTAGAACTGTGTTTTTGCAAAACTTCTTGGCTATTTTTAAAGTATACTATATCACTTTAATAAAAAATTTAAAGTCCTTTAATGCTAGAAGGTTTACCATATTTTTCTTCCTTTTTTTTTTTGTTTTTTTTTTTTGTTTGTTTTTGGAGATAGAGTCTCACACCATTGCCCTGGGTAGAGTGCCATGGTATAGTCATAGCTCATGGCAAGCTCAAACTCTTGGGCTCCAGAGATCCTCTTGCCTCAGCCTCCCCAGTACCTGGGACTACAGGTGCCCGCCACAATGCATGGCTAGTTTTTCTACTTTTAGTGGAAATGGGCTCTTGCTCAAGCTGGTCTTGAACTTCTGAGCCAAGGAATCCACCTGCCTTGGCCTTCCAAACTGCTAGGATTATAGGCATGAGCCACTGTGCCTGGCCTACCACATTTTTCTAATGAGCATTTTTATTTATGTGAGAAAGTAAAACAAAGACTTTCATGTGGGAACTGATTTCAGGTTTAGAGTAATATATGTGAGTAAGAAGTGAAAATAAATATTAGTTATGAGATGTTTAAATTTTTCATCTTTTTGTCATATGTATATAAGTAATATGTTTCGATAACTATGTATTTCTATATTTAAATCCAATATTATAAGCATTCTTTGCTTTGTGAAATAGATGGATTTCTGCAAAGCTCATGATAAGATGTGGTGCAAAGAGCTCTACACATGGAGTCAGCAGTCCTGAGGTTTTTTTTTTTTTTTTGGCAGTTTTTGACTGGGCTGGGTTTGAATCCGCCACCTCCAGTATATGGGGCCAGCACCCTACTCCTTGAGCCACAGGCACCGTCCCCAGTCCTGAGTTCTTAATGTTCTTCCTGAGTTGGTTAGTTGTGTGGTCTCTGGCAAACACTTGAACACTTAGTGCCCTGGCCCTTAAGCCTATAAAATGAGTGTCATGCTGGGGTATGGGTGACAAAAAGGCAAAGGTCTCTAGGTTTGGATGGTATCAGGAGTCTAACCGGGTTAAGAAACCAAGATGCTAGGATTACCAGGGAGTTCTTACAATGGGGATAATACTTGACCTTTCTAACTCAAAGGGCACTTATGAGAAGGATCACATGAAATTGGGTAAGAGGAAACACTTTGAAAAAAATATGTTGAAATTTTTTAGAAAGGAAGGTATAAGACAATGACTTTCCTTTTGATATTGTACATGTTTTATGTCAAAAATACTAAACCTACTGGAAACTGTAGCCTTATCTGGAATTTCATTTTTCCTTTGAAAATATTTTTAGATTTTTTTTTTTTTACTTTATATAGTTATTTCTATAAGCTATTACTTCTACACAGATAACCCTTAAATCTATCTCCACCATAACTTTTTTCTTCAGCCACAGAATTGCATTCCCAACTTCCAGCTGGATATCTCCATTTGGATGCTTATATACTGCCCCACACTCAGCATTATTAAAGAAGTCATTATCTTCTGCATCAAACTTTCCACTAGAAACAATTTCCCCAGAGTTGACCTAGACTTTTTTTTCCCCTGTACCCAATAATTTGTCAGGTTCTATAGGATCTTATACTATTACCTCTTGCTCCTTTAGTCCCATTCCATCACCTCATTTCCATTCCTATTGCTACCTTCTTATTTCAGTCCCTCATTACATATTATCTGAATTATAGTAAGATTCCTCTTTGTTTACTCTCTTTCACCTGCCTCAAATCTATCTTCCACAACCCTGTAGAACAATCTAAAACATGTCTGATTATAGAACCCCTCCAGTTAATCTGCTTCAGTGGGGTCCTATCACCTTGTAGATAGAAAAGCGTATAAGGAATCTTTTCATCATCTGGCTCTGACCAGTATCACATTTAACCACTTTGTTGCAAATATGCTTCAGCCATATTAAACTTCCTGTAGTTTCACTAATCTGCCATGCTGTCTCTTGGTTTACACATGTTATTCTCTCTTCTTGGTATACCCTTCCTGCCTTCTTACTTAACTCATTTTCTTTGCCTTACTGACTCCTATCTGGACTTTAAGACTCAATTTAAGTTTCATCTCCTCCTGGAAGCCTTCCTTGATACTACATATTCCTGTTTGTTTTTGCATGGCTCCCTTCACATATACTTTTATAGCACATTCTATTCCAATTGTTGATTTACTTCTCTGTATCCTTCATTAGACCATAAACTTCCTAAGAATAAGGATTTTTGTCTCATTCATCTTTGTATCACCAAAGCTAAGAAAGTGCTTTGCATAGGTAAATACATGTTTGTTAAATGAACAAATGAATGTAAGCTTCTTCATTAAGATTCTGACCAGAATATCATGGGGCCAAAGTTGAAACATAGGTAACCCAAAGAGTGAGGTTTAGGTTAGAGAAGCAAAGCAATTTGCTAGAATCAAAGTATCACCCAAGACAAGACAGAGAGAAATGCATTCTGATAATAATTAAAGCCTAGGATATGGGATTGATATATTAGGGGCATAGACAAAAGCCATTGTCATAAACCAGTGTATAAATTTTAATCTGATCAAGATTAAGATTGTGAATACTCCAGCCTAAGCAAGAGTGAGACCCCATCTCTACTAAAAATAGAAAAATTAGATGTGTGTTGTGGATGCCTATAGTCCCAGCTACTTGGGAAGCTGAGGCATGAGGATGACTTGACGTAAGCCCAAGAGTTTGAGGTTGCTGTGAGCTATGATGACACCCTGGCACTGTACCTGGGGTGATAGAGTGAGACACTGTCTCAAAAAAAAAAAAAAAAAAAAAGAGTGTGAGTATGGAAGCATAGAAGCAATGCAGGGAAGTTAAATCAGTCAAGGCCCTCAGGCTTTGGCAAAAAGCATTGAACAATAGACCAATACTTGAGTGAGAATGACCAAAAGATGGATTGTGCCATGCTTCTTGGCCTCATGTAGGATAAACATTGGGTCAAACAAAATTTTATTGATTGTTACATCTGGAGATTTGGCAGATGCAAATGTATACTACACTGGCTTAACCACATTGTAAGTGGAAGGTGTAAAGCAATGGCACCCAGAGACATGACAGGAATGAGATCAAAGATGAGACAAGAGGAGGAGGGGGAATGGTTCATGGGTGGCGGTGTTAGACCCTCCAATAATAAGGACCAGACCAAAATTTGCCTATTTGTGAAAGCTGAGAATGAGGCAACATGTGGTCAAATAAATCAAAATTGTCATATTAAATTGTCCTTTAAAAAGTTATTTTTAATGGTAATTTTCATGGTTAATAAAGCCATTAAGTACCCCCAAATAATGATCTTATCATACGCTTTACATTTTAGTTTTAATGTATAAATCAATATGAAATTGATTTAATTAAGGAAACTACAGATAGTTCTTTCACAACATGACCCACTTTACATTTGTAAATATTTCAACTGCCAAGAATTTTGCTACCAGTTGTGTGACTTCTATGAATCTTAAACGGTATTCTAAATAACTGTTGATTGATTCCATATTAAGCATAGATCAGAACACATTAGGTCTAATACATTTCTATTTCTTAGGTCTAATACATCTTCATTTTGGTTTTAGTTACGTTTCTTCCACTACACATACTATTTAGGCAACTACATTAACTGAATTAACTTTCTGTTGCTCTATAGAGGCTTTTTATTCTTTGAAAAAGACCAACATTACTTCTACTCCTGAGGAGATACAGTAATAAGAAAATGCATAAACACAGTTACTTGAGTAATTTTTGTAAGGCACATTTGATAGGTTTTGGAAAACATTGATAGGAGTCTGTTAAATTACAGTAATATTTGGCTAATCTGTTGTGCTGTTTCATTTAACATATCTTACACTGTACCCAGAGTTTAAGCTCCTTGAAAGCAGGAGTTGTGTTTGATTCATCCTATGCTTCAAAACTTTTGGCACATAGTTGGTACTCAATAATTATTGACTAAATAAATATATGAATATGACTTTATATGAAAATTTTGCTGCTGTAATGAAGATTGAAAATTCACTTATTTAACATTCTTCATATTCTACCTCTGCAATATTTATAACCTAGTCTCCTTCCTCTAACTCTTTAAGTATTAATGCCCACATAGAAATTTATATCACCTGAGGCTAAAGTCATCAAATTTGGATTAAATCTTTGTCATCCATTGCATGAATAATTGTATTAAAATCTTTATTTTAGACATTATGTTGTTACTGGATGCAAAAATATAATTTGAGTATCAATTATTTTTAAACAAAATATTATTCTTTTTTAGATCTTCTTTATTGAGGCATAGAGCCTATATCTGGAAAAAAGTGGGTCACCTGGTAAGTTTATAGGCTTGAAAATAAATGCAACCTTAAGAATCATCTAAGACATTACTTGGACATCCACAATAATCTCTTCAAATAATTCATACCAATTTGTATTCATATTATTTTGAGAGATCTTTCTATTGAGCAAGTTCCTTAACCAATCTAAAGTTTGCCAGAGTTCTTTTTTATGTGTCATCAAAATTACTTCTGGGAAAATGCCAACTTATTTTTCCTTTTCTGTATTTGGTGATGATAGAAAAATAATTGGCCAACAACCTTTTTAAAACAACACTTTATATGATTGATCGACACTTTGAAATTATCCTCAGTCTTCTTGGCTTTTGTTGCATTATCTTTACTTGTTGCTATGATCTGGATGTTTGTGTCTACCTAAAATTCATATGTTGAAGCCTAGTCATCATTGTGATGGTATTAGGAGGCCTGGCCTTTGAGAGATGATTAGATCATGAGGAGAGAGCCCTCATGAATAGGGATTATTGCCCTTAAAAAAGAGGTCTGAGAGAGATGCCTTGCCCTTGCTGCCATGTGAGGACATAGCAAGAAGATACCATGTATGAACCAGAAAGTGGGCCTTCATCAGACACTGAATCTGCAAATGCCATGATCTTGGTTTTCCCAGCACTCAGAACTGTGAGAAATAAATTTCTGTTGTTTATTGTAGTTTGTTACAGCAGCCCAAACACTTAACATTTCTAACTCTATGCTTTTGTTTTTTTTCTGTCTCCACTATCTGAAATACTCTCTTCCAACCTTCCAGTTTAATGTTCACCATTTTTTAATTTATTCCAAAAATGTCCAGTGGAATTTGTAGTCACTATTTAGAATTAAAAGAAGAAGAGATAAACTTCTTGGTCTTCCCTTAAAGATTGTGTAATCTAGTATGACAAAACTGAATGGTAAATCAGGGATTGACAAACCACATCCCATGAACCAAATCCAGCCTCCTCCAGTTGTAATAAAGTTTTGTTGGAACACAAAGCTTAAGCATGTTCATTTGCATATTGTCTATGGCTACTTTTTGCTTACAATCGCAGAACAGAGTAGTTGTGACAGAGACCATATGGTCTACAAATCCTAAAATATTTAGTATCTGATTCTTTCCAGAAAAAGTTTGGTAGCCCTTGACATAAGACATCAAATAATTAAGGGATAACTGAATGGTCAAGATTTAGTAGGCACAAGCAGAAAGTGATGGAGGAATGCACTATAACGCTGCTTCTCAATCTGTGTAATGAAGGACTAGTTTTTTCTCCCAATCCAATCCACCATGGACCAATACTCTTTTTAAATATAATAAAAATAAATTACTAAGAAAAGAAACAATGACATTCAAAATGCAAGTTCTGAATTTGAGTATTAGATTCAACAGATATAAAATTACTTTGTCAAATTGCAATAAAAGTTCTAACTGCTTACTCTCAGTTTCAGCACTTATCTTGTCACAGATCCATCCCAAACAGTTCCCATGTGGGCTTCAGTCCAAGGATCACACTTGTGAGTGGCACTTGTCTAGAAAATGTCTGAACAATCCAGCTTCTCTTCTGCATGAGACATTTTTAATATAATATTTGCAATCAGATTATAGCAAAGAAGACTTGCAGGTCTGTGAAATATTCTGTTTCATTAAAGTAACATTTTATAATTCTGATCTAATACATAATGTTGATTTAGGTCTGACAGGAAAATCTTTTTCTTATTTTCACTATTTTTGTTAGGACAGTAAGTACAGACTCATTCTAGCTAAGTTAATACAATAATATTAATTTTAGTGAAAAATAACTTTTATAAGTATATCTTTATGAAGAGTGTGCTTTTCTTCTTGTTGACAAATGTATATAAACAATTAAATCATACATTCTCTATTTTTATTGTGACTGTGGTTATATTTCCATATATATATGTCAAAACTCACAGAACTCTACTCCTAAAAGGGGTGATTTTTACAGCATATAAATTATACTGCAATAAAGCTGACTTTAAAAATGCAGATTGTAGGGCTTTCTCATTCTACAATAGGTAGGAAATGTTGGCACCAGTGGGATCAGAAATATGTGAAGTCTGCTGGCTAAATGCACGCATATGCTTTCCGGAGGAGGGATACTTTGCCTTAGGGAACGGAAATACTTAAGTCCAGGGCCTAAACCCACACATAGCTTTTGAGATTTGTTATCACCTTTTTTGATCAATACTTGCTTTCCTTAGATACGTAAACTAATTCAATTAGAATGCAGCCAAGTGTTGCCAGCCTGTGGGTCATTCTAACCATACAAGGTGACTGTGTATTTCTGTTCTGATATACTTTGTAATTTTCTTCATCCATGGCCAATTTCTTGTGGTAGAGGTGGGGGTAGCCAAAGGATATTGTAGACTCTTGATAAGTGGTGGAGGGATAGGGCTTAGAGTGCTATAGAAACAAACATTTATGGAAGAGATGGGATTAATGTGGTTACGCATGGTTAGGATTTGTACAGAAAAGTATTGCAGATAGAAACTTGAGGCATACTATGTCTTTAAAACATTCTAGCTTGACAAGGGAATTACTATTGTGATATAATGTGGAATAAAGTGAGAAAAACGATTTCTCTTCTAGGCACTGAAAAACCATTACAAGTTTTTCATAAAGGATGTATAATCCTTGTTAAAAATCTGGCTAAAATCTCACTTGCTCATGCTTATAGTTCAAGTTCACATTGTATAAGAGTTAACAACATTCTATTTTCTGTGTACATACTTTGTTTATCTGCCTAGGCCGTGAACTCTCTTGGGAGGGAAATCTCTTAATTTTGCTTGTCTTGGAGTGTGTAGTACTTACTGAATTAGTTGAAAAGCATTCCTCATTTTTTTTTTTTTAACCCATTGCAGTCTTATATATTGGTCTTTTAATTAGTATCAGATTTTTCTATGTCTTTCTTAAATATTCAGTCCTGTAGGATTGTGACTTAAGGTTATACAGTAACCTAATAGTTCCCGGGTAATATACTCCTGGAAATATAAGCCATTGTCATGCCTTTTTATTTTTTAATAAAGATGCAATGCTGACTCATGTTTATCTTGGGTTTATACTATCTGAAGTCCTTGGTGGGGAATTTAGATACTTGTTATGAAACATAATCTTTGGAAATTTACCATAAAATGCTCACTGAATGTGGAAATTATGTTATGAAAGCTTGGCACCCTTTGGAATAAAGTTGACCCTGTGTGAGGTTAACAATATGATTTTTACTTGTTTCCCAACTTGTCCTGTGGAACAACTCTGTCATGTCTCATAATGGTGACTCCTGGTTGCCAAGCTTGAGTTGTAATCAGAAAATCTCATGGTAACATAAATTTTGGTAGGTCATCTTTTGGTTTAGAGAGGAGTATGTAATCTACCAAGGAATTTCTCTCCTTTAATGAGAAAATAGAATGAAGAGAAAAGTGTTATTGGACTTTCCATATCAAATATGTCCCACTCCTCTACCCTTCCTAATGCTAGGTTGATTGAGCTTCCTTTGTATGCTCACAGTACTGGGCAATTATTCTTTTAAAACACTTATCAAATTGTATTGGCGTCATGAGCATATGTGTTTATTACTTCCACATTAGGTAAGCTTTTTCAAAGGCAAGGCTGATTCTTAGTCATCTCTGTGTCACCAATGGCTAGCAGAGTATCTGACATAGGAAGGCTAGTTAATGAATATTTGTTGAACTAATACTAAAAATATTGAAATAGTTACCAATATTATTAGTATTACTAATTACTTTGTACCAGGCACCAATTTAAGCACTCTGTAGGTAGTAATTCATTCAACTAACTCCCCAACAATCCTATTAGGTAGCCACATTATACAGATCAGAAAAAAACAAAGAATAATGAAGTATCAGATGTGTTCAGGGTTATAAAGCTGGTAAGTGGCAAAGGCAAGATTGAAAACCATGAATCCAGAGCCTTAACCACTGTGCTACACATTTATCACATGAAAGAAAAATTTTGTTATGTTTTTTTTTTTTTTAAGATTTTTGTCTTCTAATAAAATTGCCTATACAAGAAATCCAATTAGTTAAAGGTGGATTCTGATTGACCAAGAGGAATCCTTTTTTCTGTTGTTGGTGGTTTTTTTTTTTTTTTTTTATAAATGATCTCATTTCGTCACCCTCAGTAGAATGCCATGGCGTCATAGCTCACAGCAACCTCAAACTCTTGGGCTTCCGTGATTCTCTTGCCTCAGCCTCCCAAGTAGCTGGGACTACAGGTGCCCACCACAACACGTGGCTATTTTTAGAGATGAGGTCTCATTCTGGCTCATGCTGGTCTTGAACTCCTGAGCTCAAGCAATCCTCCCACTTCAGCATCCCAGAGTTGTAGGATTATAGGCGTGAGCCACCATGCCTGACTGAGCAAGGGGAATTCTTTCCTTTCTCTTGAACTTTAGCTATCATTTTCCATTACAACTTTCTGGTTTTTAATATGGTTGCTTCCATTTGTGAGGATGGCTTCTTTTGGATAGCATCTGAATAGTGGATAAGTTCAATAGGTTTTAGACTTGAATATCTTACACCTTTTTATTGAGCAATATGTGAGAACCGTTTGAATCTTACAATTCCATTATGTGTGGCCTACTAAAAATACTACTTTCAAATCATTTGAGCATATATTTTTTTCCTAAATTATCCTTACTTTTAATTGTATGGTTAATACACTATTAAATTCATTTTTGAAAAAAGTAAAAAAAAAAAAAAAAATGGTCTTTATCCCAACCTCCACCTCAATCCTTTGAGTGGAAATAACCATTTAATTAATTTGGTGTGTATCTTTCCAAATATTTCCCATTGCATTTGTATACATATATGTATTTTGTTTTGTGTTATGTATTTTTGCTATGTGCTTTACATAGGCATGTGCATTCCACAATGAATTTTGCTTTACAAATGTCTTGATTATTGCCTCATGCCAAAAACATGTAGAATTACTTCATTTTATTTAATTGCTGCATACTATTCAGAAGTATAGGTGGCAACATGTTCTTTATCCATTTCTCTATTGATAGAAATTTAGGTTATTTCTGGTTTTTCTTTTTCTACAATAGATGAAAAGGCTCAATTTCATAAAGGGAAATCTTCATCAAATTAATCTGTAAATCCTATGTAGTTCCAATTAAATCTCAACAGAAAATTTTTATGGAGTTCAACAGGATGAATGTAAATTTTAAAAAGTAGAGAAAATAAGAAGAGGTGAGAAATTTTGAAAAAAGAATAAAAATTGAAGGAGTATTAATGTTGTAAGAATTCATACAATTTAACAGAAGAGTAGTCTCATATATACATAACAATTTAGAAATTAAGAAAGATGAAATTTCAGTTATGTTGGAAAAAAAGAACATCTATTTAACAGTGCTGGTAAATTCGGTTACCCATCTAGAAGCAAATGTTGACTCTCTACCTTATTCCCTATTTAAATCTAAATGAATTAAATATTTATATTACAGAAAAAGAAGAATAGGAATTTTAAAGGAAAATTTGAGAGACAATATTATTATCTAGAGTTGGAGAAGCCTTCTTAAAGCTACAGAGGATACCCAGATACTATATAAGTAATGATAATACATTTTTAATACTAAAACACCAGAAATTTAAAATCCAATAAAAAATGTTTACAACATATTTCACAAATGGAAATTTATCTATCTATCTACTTATTTAAAGAGATGGGGTCTCACTCTGCCTTCCACCCTAGAGTACAGAGGTGCAATCTTATTGTAACCTTAAACTCCTGGGCTCAATCCTCCTCTTCGCTCAGCTTCCTGAGTAGATAGGACTATAAGAAATTTTTCTTATATTTTTAGAAACTAAGTCTTGCTATATTTCCCAGGATGGTCTTGAACTCCTGGCCTCAAGTGATCCTTCTACATCAGTGTCCTGAGTTGCTGGGACTGCAGGCATGAGCCACAGGGCCCACCTGACAAATAGAAACTTAATATCCATGATGTACAAAGAGTTTCTGCAAAGTAAGACAAAAAATAACCAATAAAACAATGGGCAAGGGATATGAATAAGCATTGCAAATAAGAGGAAATGATGATGGTTAATAAACAAATGGAAATATCCTCAACTTCATTGGTCATCAAGAAAATGAAAATTAACATAACAATTAGATATCAATTTTTAAAAACTATCCAATTAGAGAAAACTAAAGTGTACTAACAGTGCCGACCATTTAGCTAGGAAAAGGGCACCATTATATATTGTGAGTAGAGGTTTGAATTGCCATCACCTTTCCAGGAAGTGATCTGGCTGTACCTATGCAAATTGAAAATAATATACTATGTGTCAATATCTGTGGAAAGTTAAACTTTTAATAATAGTTTCTTTGGTGAAGAAAACTGGGGTACTAATAGGGGATTTTTTCTGTTTGTTTTTTCCCCCAAATGTACATATTGTGTAGTACCTATAAAAATTAAAAATAGCAACAACTCTAAAAAACTATGTAAATATATATTTCAATCTAGTAATCTCATGCCTGGTACGTTTTTTACCTAGTTGAAAATGTATGTAAAATATGTTTATTATATATGTAAATATGTTTACTATAACACTGTTTATACCAGAAAACTGGAAATAATCTGAATATTATAACCACAAAAAACTGGAAATAATCTGAAATTATTCTTAAATTTGAATATTGTTAAATATTTTTCTTCTATTAAAAATAATAAGTATGACTCATTATGTGTAGTAACAACCTGGAGAGAGATAAGTTCATGATGCACTGTTGAGTGAGAAGGACAAGTTGCACATAACCCTGCACAAAATTGTGGGTGAAGAGTTGAAATAGACATATCAGGTTTGCATTGGTTACAATCAGTAGGGGAGGGAGGAGATGACAGAAGGAAAAAAGACAAGGGAAGATAAGAGACAAAGAAAAACCATCAAATAGAAAAATTCCTATGGCATATTTTAAAGCAAGCATGTAGAATGTAATTTCTATCTTTAACATTATTGCAATCATGTAAAATTTCATTATGCATATAAACAAGGACTAGAAGGAAACCTGGCTAAGTGAAAGCTTTGACTTGGTCAAGGGATGGGATTATGAACATTTTTTCTTTTGGGAAACAGGTATTTTAATGTATTTTGCAAAAATGTAGCATAAGTAAATACAAGGATGATCCAGAATCTTAAAGGAAGTCTTTGTTCTTTTTATAAATATCGTTCCATCTTCCTTCACAGTGTTGCCTAGGAACATTCAGATGTCATTGGTTTTTGCTCCTTTAGGGCAATGTGTTTCACTCTCAGAAAGCTGTTAGTAAAATTTTTTTTCTTTATTGTTCTGAAATCTCACCACAGTGTGTCTAGGTATAGGTCTCTTTTCATTCATCCTACTTGACACCTGATGGGCCTTTTAAATCTGAGGGCTCATGTCTTTCTTAAGTTCTGGAAAATTTTTTTCCTATTATTGCTTTGTCTATTACTTCCTATCCATTTCTTTTTAACTCTTCTTTTTCATTACAGCAGACAAATGCTGGAACTTCTGGATATTAACTTGTTTCCTAACTTTTCCTCCTTATTGTCTTCCTGCATTGCACTCTGAGAGACACTGTTAGCTTTATTGATAGGGTTCTAGTGACTGGAAGAGACAGTCTAAGGAAGGTTTTTTAGGGTGTTTATAATGTTCTGTTTCTTGATCAAGAGCTGGTTACATAGGTTTGTTCAAGTGGTGAAAACTTTTCAAGCATTAGGCAGGCTTCTGATATATACACTTATTCCAATAATTTTTTTTTACCGTTATTTGCATTTATTTCAGGTTGCATCTATTCCTGTGCTGTTAAGTTTTTGTTTCTTCAGTTTCTTCTGGGATATCTTTTTCTTCTGTGCTACCTTCTCTTCTGGTTTGGGAATAATTTGTTCCTTTTCAATAAGGATCATCTCAATGTGGCAGGGGGAGCTCATGTATGGGTTAATGCGACCATGAGCTCTGTAAGTTCTGCAATGTATCTTGGGTGCTTTGGTCACCTGGATATGCTCAATGACCAGAGAATCTACATCTAAACCCTTAAGTTCAATATTACTTGCTGAATTTTTAAGCATGTGCAGCAAAAAATCAGCACTCTTTTGGGGCCACTGACCCCGCGTGCAGCCCCACTGTTTGGCCTAGGCACACCTACCAACTCCACCATTGTAACATTGGGAATGGTACACACTGTTTCTTTAAAGTGACATCCTTCAGCTACTTGGTGGCTTTTTGTATATGCATACCCTTGATAACCTGGGCAGTTTCACATGTGTTCTTAAAGTGAACATGAAGATTTGAACCTCTTGATTTGCATGACTTTGTGGGGTTTTCTGGGTCAAGTGAATAGCAAACCATTTTCACAGATCACCTCAGGCCACTTAGGGGAAGAGTCAATAAATAATTTTTAAAAATAGCTTAAAGCATTTTGCCTGAACAACTGGAAGGATGAAATTGCCATCTGCTGAGATGAAGAAGGCTGCAAGTAGGGTAAGTTTGGGAAAAGATTAGGAGTTTAGGTTTGGACAGGTTCAGTTTGAGTTATCTTTTAGATATGCAGGAGGTATCAAGTATTGTATGCAATACTCCTGATAAGTCAGGTAAGATGAGAACTAAGAATTAAGTATGGATTTAGCAATTTGGAATTCAATTGATGAGAGCAGCATTGGTGAACTTGAGGGGAGGACTTGAAGCTGATTACAGTGGTCTTTTTTAAAATTTTATTTTTTTTATTAATATTAAATCATAGCTGTGTACATTAATGCGGTTAAGGGGCACCATACACTGGTTTTATAAACAGTTTGACACATTTTCATCACAGTGGTTAACATAGCCTTCCTGGCATTTTCTTAGTTATTGTGTTAAGACAATTATATTCTACATTTACTAAGTTTCATATGTACCCTTGTAAGATGGTGGGATTACAGTGGTCTTAAGAGCATGGAGGAGAGAAAATGAAGACAGGAAATAGAGGCCAGTCTGTGGTTTGCTGTCTGGTCCAAGGTTATGGTAAAAGCATTAGGATGGGGTCAAACTTCCTGGCTGTTTCTTCTGTGGGGCTCAAATTTAATAATTTGGTTGCTCCCTGGTCACTTTATATTGATTGAAGTCTCTGCCATCTCTGTGCTACAAGTAGTATTGAAGCTCTTTCCCACATTTTAGGAACCCCTCTTATGTACCTTCGGGCTGTGATTCCCCTTCTCTTCCCTTTCCTTCCTTCCAACTTTTTCGTTCGTCCTGTCTGACTTCTGTCTCTTGGACATTGCTTACTTTTTCTGATTCCTGATTCCTGTGTGCCATATCAATTCAATAGCTTCACTTTACATTTTTAAATCACACTTTCCTTACCTAGAAAATGTGCAAAAAATGGCTGCTTTACTCATGGATTTATGAGGATCAAATGGGATTATATAGAGTGCAGTTAGTTGTAAGTTGTATACTCCATAATAAAGTGAAATGTTATTTTTATGTTAGCTATCACTTTTAGGTTTTAAGGAGTGGTTGATTATTAACTATTGGGATATGAATTCTCTTCTGTTTTCTAAAGGTAATTGTTTTCAGTGAGTTTAAGTAGCCCATATTTTAGTGGTGATCTACTTGCCATCTCTGCTTGTGGTTAGCAGGACTTTGGGAAGAGGAACCAAGGATATTTAAACCTATTTTTGATCCTAAGTTTTTCCCTGCCAAATGAGACATTGAGTTTAAAACAAAATGGGTATAGGTGAAACTTACTAAATGCAGAATACAAATGTCTACATACAATAACTAAGAAAATGCCATGAAGGCTATATTAAACAATTTGATGAGAATATTTCAGATTGTATATGAAAACAGCACATTGTACCCCTTGATTGCACTAATGTACACAGCTATGATTTAATAAAAAAATTAAAAAAAATAAATAAATAATAAAAAAAGAAAAAATAATAATGGGTCTCTTTACTATCCTTTTATAAATGTTTATGAGGGTCTCCCACCAAACCATTAGCTACTTAAAGGCAAGATAAACCTTATTTATTGTTGTATCTCCAGTGCCTTACAAAGAATTTGACACATAGTGGGCACTCATTTTGGGGTGTTTTTTATTTGTTTTTTGGCAACTGATTGGACTTTAGCAATGATTTTTGTTTGCACTGACTTGGAGGATATTTTTAGTGTGATAAAAGTTTTATTTTAAAACATACTAGCAGCGTTTTACTGCCAGGCTTACATTGCCTATAGTGTGTAAGTTTTAGGCAGAAAAATTACCTTTTAGAACTAAATACATCATGGATGTCTACAATCTAAGCACTAATAGTGATTTAGGAAGCTTAAGAGGCTATACTTATTAATAGCAGCTATTTATTTCTTGATATTGCCTCTAACGCCATAGTAACCTTAAAGTCTCACATCCAGTAAGGTACAGAACTGGAATACATACCCTGGTATGCCTGATTCCAAAGCCTGTGATCACAACTCTAAACTCCGCTGCCTCTAATATTTCAAGCTGCCGGGTTCAGTTGCTCATGCCTGTAATCTCAGCACTTGGCAGGCCGAGGCTGGTGGATTGCCTGAGCTCACAGGTTCAAGACCAGCCTGAGCCAGAGTGAGACCTCATCTCTAAAAAAATAGCCAAGTGTTGTGTTGGGTGCCTGTAGTCCCAGCTACTTGGGAGGCTGAGGCAAGAGAATTGCTTGAGCCCAAGAGTTTGAGGTTGCTGTGAGCTATGACACTACAGCACTCTACCAAGGGTGACAAAGTGAGAGACTCTTTCTCAAAAAAAAAAAAAAAAAAAAAAAAAAAAAAAAATATAATTAAATTTAAATATAAAAATATATATATATATATATATATATATTTTTTTTTTGT